>JBAMYA010000013.1:12590435-12620183 GCA_037176975.1 Arrhamphus sclerolepis
GGGCGCCTCAAACGACCGAGTGTGTGGTGACAGATGCATCAGAAGTCTGCTCTGTACACCTGCACAAAATGGACCCATGGTCCAAAAACCTTGTTTTTTCTTTAAGGAAAATGATGGACATGATGTCCTGACATGCAGGAATTCGTACAATCAGCACAAACACAATAATTCGCCATCATCACTTCTCCATCATTCTGTTTCTCACTACTGTTCTCTGAAATCCATCCACTCACAATTAAAGTTAATGAGCATGAGATTGTATTGTTTGCCTCAGCCTACGTCATATGACGCGTTGCTAACGGGAAAGAGGTTGCTGTCAGAGCCTAGCTTGATATGGGCACATTTGCATTAAAATTTCTTTTACATCCTGTTTTACATAGTAATTTTTAGATATATGTTTTTAAAAGACTTATTTTGACAAGGTCAAGTATTCATTCAGTTTTTGATTTAACCTGAAGTTTTGCTCTGTTAGTCTGCATATTGTCTGACATGAAAATGTTGGCACTTAGAGGTCATGGTTCTGATGCTGATGTGGTCAATAGCTCTTGGTTTAGTGTCAGCTGCTGAGTAAAGCCTTTTTAAAACTTTTCAAGGTTGCAGTAAAGAAAAATATATTTTAAGTCCTTTAGAGAAATTGATTTCCCTTCTTTGTATACGTACACGTTAACTGAGCCTCAGTCGGAGGTTCAGACAGCCAGAGTCCAAAAGAAAGTGGGCTGATCTTTGTTAGTGTTGGAGGAGAATCTAAACGAGTCCGTCTAAAGTGTTACGAAACACTTTGTAGGTTTCCAGCTTGGATCATGTTTTACGTTGTTAAATTTACATCTAAAAGAGGTGAAAATGGGATTTGAGGCTCAGCGCATGTCTATGTGACATGCCAGACTATTGTTATTTAACTACAATGAGGTAAAAATCAAATTTAAGCTTTGACTTTCAGGCACCAATTTAAAGCCATATCAGTCCAATTTTAAAATGCTATTAGGCTTCAGGAGTTCTATGTATGTGACAGATCAATGTCCCCAAAATAACTGCATTTGTTCAACTCTCAGGTATCCAAGTGACTCCAGACAACAGTAAAAGCTGTTTTGTGGTTTTGATAGTGTACATTTTAACAATTCACGAAAAGATTGAACTCGTTTTGAATTTTGATGGCAGCAACAAGTCTTAAAAAATAAAAATAAAAAAGAGTTGGAACATGGAAAACGAAAGCTGGAAAAGTAAATGTCACTACTAAGAAACATGGAGGAACATCTTAACCCAAAACACTGGGTTAACTGGTGCTGACAGTACTGGGTAAAAAAAGAACAACTTCTAGGTTTGAGTCTCAGAAGTAAAGATGAGCAGTGGTTCAGTAAACGGCCACCACCTTCCTTCATCATGATATGATCATTAGATCCAGTAAATCTGGAGGAATTTGTAGAAATGAGTGCAGGACAACTCTGAAAATCAATGTACCCCTGATCTTCTGGCCCTCAGACAGCACAGCATCATAAACATGCATGATGCTGTTATGAAATAACGGTGCATCAAGTTTCAGGACACATCTGGGAACCACTGTGAAAGAACACAGTTAGCTGCACCATCCACAACCGCAGATCAGAGCTCTATCTTACAAAAACATAATAAAATGGAGTATAATTTGGATTTAATCCGCAGGAATTCTGAAGATGCGCGGCGTTTCGATTTGTCAAGACATTAAAAGGGGTCTGATTCACTGAGACACCTGTGGGTAGTGATGGGCAAATTAGGCCTCATGAAGCACTGAGGCTTTCTTTTATTTTGCCCCCAAAATGAATTGAAACTACGGGGCTTCACTATGAGGAGGAACAGGGACATGTGGCGACAGGGTGGTACCAGGCGCTTCACATTTTGAAGCACAAGCATGACACATTTCAATCCCAAATGTGTGCAGTAAAGATCATTTAATGCTGATTTTTCATGAATAGATTTGAATTTACAGATGACCTTTAGTGATTTTGCTTCTTTTTTGTGTAAGCATAAAACCTGATAATATATACAGCCTTGAAAATAAATGACATCACATCAATTTTTTTTCCCTGAAATCATTATCTCTACATTTATGACTTCCATTCCAGCGTCTGTTGAACAATGACAGTTTCTTTTAAACATTTATTGAATACAAATGTGACAGGCAGTGTCTGAACTCAGATACTGTTCTTACACAGCCTCAGACGTCCCTCCACTGACTGAATGAAATGCTTCGAAGCAGTCTGTCATTCTGACGCAGTTGTCTCAAATGGCTCACTGATTCATGTAGTTTCAATTTGACCATCACCAGGTGTATCCCACAAAAATTGTTCAAAAGTGTGAAAACAAACTGAAGCAGAGTTCCCAACAAACAGAGACAAAGCAGCACAGGGAGCAAACAGGATGGACACAGTTAAAGATATATGCAGACAGCGGCTAACGAGATGCAGGTGAAAGGGATCAGCGCAGAACCGGGACGTCAAACACAAAACAAGAAAAGACAGATCTTTAAAAGTAAAACAGGGAGGGAGAAAAAACAGAAAAATCCTCAAAATCAACTTAAATGCAAAAAGATAGACACCAACCCCAAAATACTGAACACCCCTACACAGATGAAATTGCTGCACACAAGTCAAATGTTTGTGTTTTTATTTCTTTTTTTTTTCTCCATAAACTTTAAACAGATAAAAACACATGCCATGCAAAAAGATTTACCTAATGTGACAGTTATTTTAAGACAAGTTAACAGAACATAACACATGAATTACATAATAGAGATGTGCAACATCACAAAAAAAATGTCAATAAAAAAAGATATAAGCAATGATATTTCTAGTGAGGTAAACTGAATCTTAAGATCACAAAATAAGCTTTAGAACAATAAGCATTCTTAAAATATTCCTATCGTCAAACATGAGCAATAACAGCAATTCACACTCAATGGATAAACGGATGGAGCATTAAAAGCCCATAAATGTCTGGGGAAAACTCAAAGTCCTTCTCCACTCCAGCCTATTAAAGCAATTTAAAGTGTGCAGCGCATGTGTGTGACAGAGGCTGAGGAGCACAGGATTGGTTAAATGCTCTGTGATCATTAGGTCCTTATATGAAACTGAGTAACAGGTGCAACACTGGCTACTAAGTCCAAAGTCTGAACATGCTCTGTTACCCAATGGGAGTATGTAAGCTAGTTGTAAGGAAGGAAAAAAAAAACTCCAAAATGAGAGACTGGACAGCAAGTGAACTTGTGTTTGAAAAGTTTTAACCAGGCCTGGATAACATAAAGCAAAAAATAACTAAAAAAAGAAGAAAAAGCAACAAAACATAACTTAAACAGAGAGGTTCTGTAGTTAACCTCTCCCCGTAGCAGCCTCTTTTCAACTGAACCATTTCCCTCTTGTATAAGCTACTGCCCCCACCCTGGTCAAGTAATCAGCCAATCACAGCACTCCAGCAATCCACTTGTGGAGCTTTGGGAACACAGCAAGGCATTACTATACAGAATGAAGCTGCAAAAGTACCAGCAGAGGGAAAAAGAGGAGGATGGATTTTCAAGAATGCAATTTGGCCACATGACCCTTAATAGCACTTTGTAGAAGAAGAAACATGCTGATGGAACCTGTGAGTGCAGGGACAGCTAAGAGACCACATGTAGGCCTACTTATGGAGTGTCCAAGATACCGCCTGGATATCACCTCCAGAAGGTGTTCTCGGTGCGGTTCTTTAGTCCGGACCAAATTAAACTGGTCCACTTTCACACCAGCCCAAACGAACTGTCCAGACCACTTTAAGCGGACCAAATGGTGAAGGTGTGAAAGCACCCTAAAAGTCACAACACAAGACACCACATATATTGTTGATCATGAATACAAGAAATGTGTATTGAAGGCTGCTCTGTCACAGTCTCCCACTCAGAAAACATCTTTTTCAGGAAATGTCTTGCTTCTTTCAGCAAGACAAAAGCATGATTTTACACTAGCGTGCTGAACTGCAGTCCAGACTCTTCACCAACTGAAAACATTTGGTGCATCATGATATGAGAAATATGACAAAGAAAACAGCACGAGTTTGGTTAAAGTGCACCTCCTCTGCGCTCTGGGGGTTTGGGAAGGCTGTTAGGAGCCAGCGCCTGAGGGGGTACCTGCAGTCTCCTGCAGGTTATAGCAGAAAAATACATCAGGCCTGAATATTGAGAAATCCCAAAATAAGTTTTCCAATGACCTACCAAGCAGCCAGCCATCACGTATTGCGCCTGCCTGCAGACTCTGAATCAGCATATTAGCCAGTCGTCATCATGGGCTAGGTAATCTTGGTGATCTCTAAAGACACGTTCTCTCCTAATTCTCCCATTTGCCAGGTCTTCCAGCAGTGCCAGTGCATCCATGGTGCAGCATTACGCAGAGTCACCACAGTATTTAAATGTTTACAGCAATTAGTCTGATTGTAACAAGGTGTGAACCAATCTATGTGTTAATCTGTTACACACGTCACCTTCTTGATCATCGGGGAGAGGAATGTGACGTGAGAGAACTTGTTGTGCGGACTTTGATTTACCGTTTAAGTTGGTTTATAGACCTTATTTTTATTTATTTGAAAGGTCCTTATGGCTCACCAGCGCTAGCATAATTAGCACTGTGGTTTTTACTGCTGATGCTAAAGTCGATCTCTGATTACAGTTTGATATCAAATAAAATTAAAATGCCTGAGAGGAGTCATGATGCAGTGTAGCTTCAATTCCTCACCTCACCATCTGCGTCGCCAGTTTCCCCAGTTTCCCCAGTCTCCAAAACAGGCGTACGCTTGGGTCAGAGTTTGCGTGACGGACCGCACTTTCTCATGTCAAGTTTGTTTTTTGTAGATCACAAACTTTGTGTGGAAAGCGGCGTACGCAAGTTTGAAGCCCCGTTTTGTACGTTGGCAGCGGTTGTAACTGTGACCCCAGGTCTCCTTAGTTCCCAGATGTACGTGTACTGATGGGATGCTGCACAGTAGTAGCAGAATGGTACATTTTCTTTACATGCATTCAACACGCTTTACGTTCTGTTGTGAAAATATGGGTTTGTATGATTTACAAATCATAGAATTCTGTTATTTACATTTTATACAACTTTTTTTTTGAATAATTCAATTATTTTGGCATTTACCTTAATTAAGATGTAAATATATTTATTTTCATATGTTACTTTTATGAAATGTAAAGCTTGAATACAAATCATCTCATTTAAAATATATTTAAGAAAATATAACATATTGTCCTCAGAAAAAGTTTATTTTTCATGCATAATTTCCTTTTTTTTAACATATAGACCATTGACATTTGTATTTACATGGTTTTTTAAATCTTCATTATAATAACACTGCTGAGGAGTAATGAAATCTAAACAGGAATTAATCAAAAATAATTACACACATTTCTTTTACTTAAGTGGATCAGAAAAATCAAACTGACAAAAAGCAAAGAAAAGAGACAAAGTAAGTAATAGATCAGAAGAAGAAAAATGGCAGTAGATGAAAGAATCAGATCTGTGGAGAGATGAGGAGGCTGCAACATCGCTCAGATTAAGACATGAAACAAACATAAATCCTCAATGATTTTCATCATCTGTCCTTTTCTTCTGCTTCCTGTGCATCTATCAAATGTTTATTTCAGTGAAGCCACCCTTTGTGTCCTTATAAAAGTAGATGAACATGCTACTGTTTATTTATTTATTTATTTATTTTCCATTTTGGAATTCTCTTGAAAATTTTGAAAAAAAAGTTTGGACAGAAATCTCCCATTAATAAAACGTTCTCTCTGAGGAACTTTCAGTTTAAAGACAGCACATAGTCAGGAGAAAGCCTGGATTAATAAACCAAGGAGCAACTTCTGGCCTTCCAGGTTGAGTCCAATATGCATGTAAGTTCTTCAAAAGACCACTAGGGGCTGTTTTCAAAAGCAAATCCATTTCAACTGGATTTGTCAAAATGTTGAATCAGAAACAAACATATTTAGAGCCAACAGCTTGAAGCAGCTGTCTTCACCCTTGTTGAAGGCTGCTAGCCATTTCTAAACAAAGGACCCCGGCTGGGCATTCTCTAAATCAGTGATTCAAAGTTTTTACAGTGTGTACCACCTTAGCAAATATTCACCTTAGCAACTATTCAGATTTCCAAAGTATCACAGTTACAATTACAGAATTAATATAAAGTAAGGTCATAAACTGCATTTATAGGATTTACATGAGGTACTTATGTTGCTTATTCACATTGCTTTAACTGGACAAGCATACAAGGTCAAATGAACCATCTTCAGAATTGAAAATTCTGCCATTCAAAAGCACATAAGGTGGTAATATAACATATTATTTAAGTCAAGTTAAAACTAGCAATTATGTACTCAAACAAAGGTGAGAATATGAACAATCACAGTAATGTCAGGAGCAGATCTTAGGAGCCAAGTGCAACACAACACCAGTAATTTGAACGTACTTTATTGACTGAGTCCTCAACAGGCACAGTTTTTAGAGAGCTCCAAAAGCAAGGAGGAAACAGTTCAGACTGGTGAGTGCTCCAGGAAAGCCACACTACAGCTTTGAGTCCAAAGAATGCAACAACACTGTGGGAAGGTTAGCTGGACTCGTGGTTGATGCGGAAGCGGTGTGAGAACCCGGCAGATAATCAACAGGGTTAATAAAAGCTAGAGGGAGCAGACGGAGGGATTGTTGCAGGCAGGCAGAAGGGGCAAAGACAAAAAGACAAGGTCAGAGGCAAGCTGGAGTCAAAACCAAGCGTGGCTCCTAGCATGAACGCTGTAGTACTGCATACCACAAAGACAAGCTGGCACTGAGTGAGGGAAACAGAGCAGCTTAAATACTGGCTGGCTGATGAGCGGTGAAGAGCTGCAGCTGGGACTAAACAGGTGTGGGATATTGAAGCTGATGAGGGGGTGTGGCAAGGAGGTGAGTGAGCTCACACACCACAGCAGGGGTAGGGAACCCTGGTCCTGGAGAGCCGTGGTCCTGGAGAGCCGTAGTCCTACATGTTTTAGGTGTATCCCTGTTTCAACACGACCATGATAAACATGACTGTGTCATTGACAGTCATGTGCTTCAAGTCCACATGCCTAATGAGAGGGGGGTGTCCAGCTCTGTAAACGAGTCCGGGATGTCTGGGTCGAATATGGCCAGCTTCAGCCTCAGTCTAGGCTCAGCATCTAACCTGGTTCTGTATTTGGTCTTTATGAAGGTCAGTGAAGAGAAGCCTTTGTGGTCGCGAAAGGAAGGAGAAAGCGTACAGTGTTGTCTGAAAGCGCAGGGGATTCAGTGCGTTGCTGTATCCAAAAGTCCAGTCCTTCTGAAAGCAGACTTCAGTGTCTTGTCACAAGACAGTTCAATTAAATGTTCCCGACATTGCCTGTCTTGGCCGACATTTTGAATAAGTCCAGTTTTTTCAGCATTGCTTTCATCTTGTCCTGCACATCCAAAACACTGGTGGAGACTCCCTGTAGCCCCTGATTCAGCTCATTTAGACAAAAAAAAAATGCCTGGAAGAAAACTTGGACCTCTCTGTGCAATTCGAAAAGTCTGGACAGCTCCTTCGCAATTGAGAGCTACCTCACTTCAATATGCAACAGCAGCTGGACATTGCTCGTTGCTCATCTCATCACAGAGGACATGAAATAGGCGAGAATGCATAGGTCTATCTTTAACGGAGTTAAAAGTTCTCACAGCTGTGTCAAGAACAGACTGCAGTTCTTTAGCCATGTTCTTCTCGCGCCTTGCGATGGATGTTGCACAGTCCATTGTGCATCTGGTGCTACTTCACAAATTTCGGCTTGCACTCCGCTGGGGCAGCCTGTCATAGCCATTGTGCCGTTAATGCACACACTGATGCATTTTTCCAGGTCAGCTCATGGTCTTGGACAAATGCATCCAGGAGCTGAAAGATGTGTTCAGCTGTAGTTCTTGTGTGAAGTGAAGTGAACGACAGAACAGAAGGTTTTGCGTTTTCAAATTCGTATCTAATTGTAAACAAGGAAATTTGCCACATCTGCGATATCAGTTGTCTCATCAAGTTGGATTGAAAAATAGGGACTGGATTTAATCCGTTCAGTCATTCTTTACATCATAGCTTTTTCTCCAAACATGATACAAGGCTGGCCCAATATGACGCTTCTTGTGCGTTGCCTAAGAGTGTAGTACTTTTTTGATAGTTATTTTGCACTGCTCTAACTGCTCACGTTTTCTGAAAAAATAATTAGCTGATTTATCTTTTAGCATTGGGTGCTTAGTTGTAAGATGCTGCCTGAGATGTGATGGCTTCATACACTCATTGCTAAGGACATCTCCACACACAACACACTGTGGCCTTGGCTCATCCTCTGTTCCACTCCAAAAAAATCCAAGCTTGATGTAATCCAAGTCACATTTTCTCACACATTTGTATTTTTTGCAAGCAGGTGCAATGGAACCATCACTGCTCACACAGGTTACCTCCATCATGAACTGTGGTGCCAGAGATCTTCCTGATATTCCCCGTTTGGAGCCACGACTGTAAGGCACCACATTCGCTTTCCCTGCTCATGATTGCCACGTCTAGATGTCACAGTTATTGTTTCAGACAGGCTAGCATAGTGACCTTATTGGCTGAATACAAAAACATAGATATTTCCCACCAAGTTAAAGTCTGGTTAATTTTTTTTTTTTTTTACAGAATTTATGGTTAATGGTTTTTGATGCATGTACTTAAACTTACCTATATTTGTATTTTATAACACCGTGTTCATCTTTATTTAAAAAATAAAATAAAATAAAAATCCCAGACACCATGTACCACTAGAAGGAGCTTGCGTACCACAGTTTGAGAATGACTGCTCTAACTCTTCAGCTTCTACCTCTTTCAGCAGCTGGATCCTTTGCTCTAGAGACTTTTGCATGAGACATTTGCATGAGACGACATTCAAAACAATTGCTGCCAGGCATGAAACAAAAACAAGCTAGGGCTTACAGCCCTGCCCAACCCATAGACCACTGCAGCCGGCCTAGCCCTGTAAGCAGAACACAGGGTGGCAGTGGATCTCAGCTGAGCCACAACCATCCCAGTTCTGTGTCGAAGCTGATCCAGAAATATGTTTTGTTAAAGTTCCTCGACTGACCACGAGGTGCTGGCTCCAAAAAAAGAGCAAATCCCTATTGACCCTCATGTTAAAACCGTAGAATTAAATGCATTTACAGCCTGGTTCAAAAATCAGTTTTGGTCATTATAGGTAGATTTTATATCCATGCCAACTATAATCGGTTGATTTTCCTTTGTACCACATCAGATAAATTTATAGCAATAAAGCTGACCAATCAGATGCTCAGATTCATTTGACATTCTTGAATGAGAGCTAGCCATTGGCTCTGTCGTTGGATTTGACAGCTTTGTCCCATCTCTGCATCATGGCGTTGCACGATTTGAGGAAAAATGGGCTTCACATGGATCACATGTTCGGATGCTGTATCCATTTACATGTATCTTTGATATTGTTAGAGCTCCTTGTTTGAGCAGTGTTCATTTTGGATGTTGTTTAGAAGCAGCATTTTAAATGAGTCTGCATGTCTGGACAGATTTGATTAGAATTCATGTAGAATTTTATTAATTAGCATCAAAGGTTAGTATATGCTAAGCCAGCCTAGCTAAGATGGCAAACTTACAGTGACTGAACTAAGAAGTTCCAACCAGCTTCCAGGCCTACTCATCCTATTTGCAGCATGGCACCACGCTGCATGAGGGGAAAAGGGAGCTCAAATATGCATCACTTCCCATTAGTAGCAATAGTTCAGTCTTTTAAAATGAAAATGTTTGACCCAACACAACCTCCTCAGATCGCTGCTGCCTCTTTTCACTATATATTTTCACTCCTTCTGTCTGAAACAAGCACATATGATCAGTATCAGTGAACTGAGCACAGTCTCTGAATATGAATCCTGCCACCAATAATAAAGAACAGAGGGAAAGATGAAACAGAAGACTCAGCTGTGCTCCTCCTGCAGCGCAGCCCCAGAGATCCGTGGTTTCCAAGGCTCGGAGGACCTTTACCAGGCATCTTTCTGACATAAAAGTCAAGGAGTGCTCTCTGTTATCCACAGGAAGCCTGACCAGGTTGTAATAGCCTATGATCAGAGATCCATTACTCACTCTTTAGAAAGGGACTCAGGGATCTCAGTCATTTGCCATTTTAAATTGATCTTCATTTTTGTTTTTTGTTCCAATGAGACAAGATCTCTCAGATTCATTTTATATGGATGATATATTACTATCAATACATTACCAGTCATTTTAGATAAATGGGGAGAACTGTGTCGGAAAGGGCATCTGACGTAAAAACCTATGCCAAATTAATATGTGGAATCCAATAAACCTCTGTGGCAACCCTCTACACAGGGGAAGCTTTTTTTTTTTTTTCAACGACTAAAATGCAAATAAGTAGGCCTATATAAATTTCAAAGTAAGGAGATGGGCAAAGATTTTAAATGTATAACAGAATTGTGGAGCATGTCAAACCGGGCTGTGGGATAGTGTTGAATCTCCTCTGGACAAGCTTTCTCCCAGGTGTATCCCTCCCTGCCCAAACATTTTAGCATCATCCACCACAAGCTGAGTCAAAGAAGCACAAAGGAGGACCAGGTAGCAAACTAGATTAGTCTATTTATCTACTTGCTGCCCTCTCCTCCTGCTTTAACTCCTCTCTTTCCTCAGCAGGAGGCCACAGTTGTGTCACTCCTGTCTCCTCTGCTGTTTCCCCCTTGGACAAAACTGTCCTTCCAGATCAGCCTCAGCGCTGCTCAACACAAGACACAGAGGATAGAAGGAATCAGAGAGAGAGAGATTAGCATCTTGTGTGTCATGAATATATTCAACATGCGGCAAAAAAAAGAAGAAAAAAGACTGCGACCCAGCTGTTAGAGGAATATTTCATATTACCATGTTCCTCATGTGAGGCAATAACTATGTGAATGAAAGCAATGCATATTATATTTTCATTTCCCCTTCCCGTTCTTACTTTGGCAGCTGCAGACTTTCATATAACTGAGCTAAAAATCACTGTTGCAATTCAATATTTTGCACCATTCAGGTAATGTTCTCACTCAGGCCATCGATACTCACACGACTGTTGTTACAATACCTGTTTTACTATTTTATTTGCCAACAATACCAAACCTTAATCTCACATGGCAGAAATCCTTCTCCAAGGTCATGGAACTTGAATTAATGTGAAGTAAAGCAGCAGTCTTACAGGTACCATATTATGCAATGTCAATACCTATTCATATTGATCAAGCATCACAACAGAGCTGTTATTACTTTGATCATGACTCAGAAACTCTCTGGGGTTATTAGTTTGTGTAGCCTATATCTTCTATTCCCTTTCAGTTGGTACACCCAGTACATATGCAGTCTTGGTAAGACTAACCTAAAAAAAAGTTTCTCTCAACACCTCAACTTTGAGGAATCACCTGTCGAGTCCAATGGAACACAAACTATCTGTCTTCCTGGACTTCATGACAGAGTTGAAACAGTTCCCCAAAGCCTCCCTTTCTTCACTGGTGACTTAATTCTTATATTTGAAGGGAATGGAACAGGCCAACAATCCTCCTATGGATGAAACACTGACCATCTAGCTGGCACCAGAACCCAACGTGGATCCATTCTCCCCAGTAATCAGCAGCAATTTTTAGCTTCTCAGAGGCAGGAGTTTTACCAGGCACATGGGCTCACCCCTTCACCTCTTCAAATCTTCCCTGGCGGAGAAATTGCAAGAACATTTTGGCTAAAGAAAACCTTGCAGGACTACTGGGTGAGGTCTCCAGAACAGTTGATTCTACCCTGTATTTGTCAAGCACCAAAGGTTGCAGCCTGTCAGAACTAGCCAAAGAACTAAAAGAACTATCCAAAGGCCAACATTCAGGCTTTCTTCACTAAGCCATCAACCACACAGGCCTGTTTAGAAGGGTGTTAGAGAAAACCTAAACTCACTGTTACCAGAGGAAAAGGTAGGAGGAAGTCCTGCACCTGAGCATGCCCTCTGGCCCTCGGTGTGCATCAGAATAAGGATTCCCCATTCTCATTCACTTTCTTAACGTCCTACGCAAAGAGACTTCCACCAAAGAGATGTCACTTGAAGTCATCAACCTCTGCGGACCAGCAGCCCTGCTTTCATCTGAACAGTTTTTGGTCCAAGCGCTGCTTCATCCCAAAACAAGCTCAAGCTTCCAAAGCGAAGAGCCGAGCTAAGTCATGCTAAAAAATCTAACTTGTGGTAAATTAACTAAAGTGGGTGTATTCCAGGGCAGCACGGTGGCTTGGTGGTCAGCACTGTTGCCTCATAGCAAGAAGGTTCCTGGTTTGAACCTCCATAGGGGCCTTTCTGTGTGGACTTTACTATTATACTCTTAAGTTTGTTTTAGTGTGTTTTTGCACTTGTTTACTATATCTTTGTAGTGTTATCTTGTAATATTTCATGGAGGTGGTTTGTTTTGCTGTGCAATAACTTTGTCTCTTGATAACCTTGTCTCTTTTTGTAGTTGTCTTGTATCCCTTTGTAGCCGTTTCATTATTTTGTGTCTTTTATAGTCTTCTTGTAATGATCATTATTGTTATTTGTAAATCAATTTATGTTTCTTTTAAGTTGTTTTTCTTTCTTTCTGGCTGCTTTGCATTTTGTTTGCAGTCCATTTGTCTCTCTTTGAAGTTGTTTGTAGGATGTTTGAACAAACGTATATTAATAATGACTTCAAACAGAAGCTGTGGTCCGGTAGCGCTGTGCCTGCATCCAAATATAATTTAAATGTTGGAGCAGTGGGAGGTGGCCCATCAGATTTTAGTAAGGGCCACCGACAGCCCCCTCCTGGGCTCGATATTAGTACATTGTTCGTATATGTTATGGGCTCTTTGCAGCAACAGAGGGGAACTGAGAAGATAAGGTCTTATCTCATATTGTACGACTAGACAATTTGTACCAAAACCTTATCAGAACAACTGTATGTGTATCACAACAGCCTGAGCTACCGTTTCAGTGTGTGTTAAGCCTAAATGAAATATGGTGACAATTATCTTGTTTCCTGATATTGGAATTGGCAGAAAGATACTTAATGGAGCCAGTCCTGCACAATGATGTAGTTATAAAGCCTTTGTCCGACATTCAGTGACTGTCACAGCTTTTGTTGACCATATTCAATTTTCTTTTCAATTACCTGTAGTATATTACCATCACAACTACTGGTATTGTGGTATAAATCACCTATCCAGACCCCGTAGCTGCAGCAGAGAGGCATCCCACTGGGTACTGTGGAGCTGTGTCCCGTCTGTCTTTCTTAAATATGTTTTAGATAAAAGAGAAGAACACAAAAACACTCACGGGCCACACTTAATCAAGTACAATGCTCAGCTGGCTCAATCCATGGTTTGTAATGAATAATTACAACGACTCAAGGTTAGACGCAGAACAGATACCTGAATGGAAGTGCTAAACGAGTTCTGGGATCTCAGACTCATTGAAGGTGTGTAATTAAAAAAGGCCCAACTGTAAATTACTCCCAGTCTTGCTGTTTTATTTCAATGTTCACATCTTTCCTTAAATCCCAATAGCCTGTGGCGGGTTCAGTGAGGTGATGGTTGGTCAACGAGCAAGGAATCAATTGACTGGGTTGTGTTACTACTGTCACCTCAGGGTCCTACTGAGGAGACAACATTGATTAACTCAAGAGGGAAGAGGAGAGAGCAACCAGGTTCGAAAACACCCTTTAATCAATAGGCGCGGTTTATCCAGAGAGCTTAATGTGAAAGACGTATCAGCCCTGGTGGTGTATGATGTGGGCACAGACCAAAACTAATACAGCGAGTGGATGCTAAATGAAATGTCAAGCAGGACTACAGGCTTTTGAAAGGTCATGTGTATCAGTGGGGAAGGTGTTTCTGGGTTTTATTCGTAGGTCAAAGCAAGGTTAACAAGCTGAGCTGCAGTACAACCAGAGTCTCACGCACATGTCCAGTCTGAGTTTGAAGTTCATACATGCCATTGTGTATTTTTGCCTGCCACCACTTAATGTAAGTACGGACAGAACTGACTCCAAAATATCTGGACTTTTTGTGATGTGATTAAAAAAAAACCAAAAAGCAAACATCCGTCCGTCTGTTTTTGTTTTCTTCTGTTCAGACCGAAGGTTTTCACATACCTTTGACATGTTTTCGAAGGAACCTTCTGTTGTCCTCACAAACATCATCTCTTGACAGAAGGTTCAGTCGAAACATGTCAGTGGTATGTGAAAGCCTTTTTGTCTGAATAGAAGAAGCAAAAACAGATGTATAAAAAAGGCAGAAGTCAGAATCAAAATTCAACTCCACCACAGAACCGGTTCTGAAAAAGATGTTGCATCAGAACCGTATGCCTGCCAACCTATCAGCTCCGTTATCAACGCCAGCCAGGGCTGAAAATGCAAATAACAGATCAACAATGACACATAAGTCACAGGATAGGACTATTATTTTGACATGCATTGATGGAGTGGCCAACTCACTGCTATGAGATGATGAAATTAGCTTCTGATATGGCAGAAGGTAAAAGGGCCCTTCCACTGCTTTTTTTACCAGCCGCCACCACAGATTCATCAGCGCTTTGTGAAAGCACACGCTTACTGCACCTTCATGGGATCATTGTGAATACACAGCAGGAGGGTGGAGGCGGAATAAAAAAGGGGACCTCCAGTGCATCTTTATACCAACATCTCTGTGAAAGTGGCTTGTAGACAGGCTTAGAAAGAAATATGGCTTGTGGCTGTGTTGGTGTGTATTTTGGTTCTTTAGCTTGGCTCTGCTGGAGGAACAGCAGCCACTGTGGACAAAGATCTGTTTTGGTGGAGATCTGTGCCCTGCAGAGTGGAATAGAGGCCTTGTTCTGTGAGAATATACAGCAAATTTTATTCTTATTCAGAGCTTAATATGTAAATCAGAAGTGCCTGGAAGACAGGATCTGATCTGGTGGGTCATGTGGCAACCCTCTAAACACATCCTCTAACCTGAAGGCAACTGGACAAATGAGGCAAAGCATTAGCCTGGAAGCAAAAAACACAGCCAAACAGATGCTCCCCACCTTCCTGATTTTGAGCAGTTAAAGTGAATGGTCTCATTTTAGAATTTATGACTAAATAAATAACACTATGTTTGTGGTGACAGTTTTAAAAGCCAGCCATGCGGCTTTTTCCAGGCGCTGCAGGCACCCTGGACTTTAGTGTTGAACTTTTTCTCTCGTCTGACCCATCGTATTAGAACCTTCTCTGTGCTTTGGGACCCTTGATTTACACATTAAGCACAGAGCAGAATAGTAATAGAGCTTTAATAAAAATGAATATGGAAAAAAAAAAAGATGGATAGAAGGAAAATAGATCATCTGCTCATCTTTCAACACTACTTGTACGTGGTAAGAGACAGACAGCATTAGAGAGTAGTATTATTGAGGTCATGAATTACCCATGAAATAAAGCAAAAATAAAATACTGTTCATATTTTACAGAGATGCCAAAATGTGCCCCGCTCCCCAATCTGTTTACAGAGATATTTGCCCGTACTAACTTGTACTTGTATTGATGTGCATCTCCGTACCAGGGTTGAAATTGGCTATTGGGAGCATAAAACATGCACCTCTTGTGCAGTGTTGCCGGATTTATGATAATTATCATATCAAGAAATTAATTAGTAAATAATAATCAATTGCAAGACAAACAAAAAAAAATCAAAAAACGATTATTTCACAATGCCTCTCAGATAGCGACATTTGTACATATACAGTATATAAAATGGTAAAACTGCTGCTGTGTTAGTGTTGACTGTGATGACTGAATATTCTACAAGACTGATGCTCAGGTAGTGAAGGCAGGTAGGGTAGTGCTAACAATGATGATGATGTGCAAGAGAACTAAGGACTAAGACTTTCCATCAATGTGCAATAATAACATGGATTTGTAAATTACTGATGTGCATGAAAAACAATTTTATATTTATATTATTATTTCTATTAATTTTCTTATTTTATTTTACTGCTGCTTTTTAATGACTGTTCATTCTTATTTAATATTACTAGCTACAGTATATTACCGTACCAATTCCAGCTGTGGGTTACACTTTGGACAGGCTGTCAGTCCATCAAAGGACAAATTACCAAATGAATAAAAACTGTGAACGACCTACAAACAGGTTTCATTCATAAGTCTACTTTGTTCCAACATTTGTGCTGTTCTATATATTGGTAATCTCCATTACTGACATATATATTATTTCAGATATTCTTAAATGCTAGTACCAATTTGGCAAATGCTATTTTCTTCCTTCTAAATATTCAACATAACATTTATATAGCCAACAAGAAAATACAGTAAAAGCTGCGTGCTTTATGGGCTTTTTGTTGTAGATTCACAGGATGATGTTCTTTTAAATGTTGAGTGAAATTTGCTGTTTAGTTGTTGTATAGTTGCCTTTTTGTGTTTTAATGTTACATAGGCTGTATAAAAGCTTCAATAATATTACTTCCCAGGGACTCTGTCATCACACTAACCCTAACCCTTTTCTTACTGATAGAAGGATTTTTCCCAGAATTCCAAGCAGTTTTGGCAGTTTCAGCATTCAATACTGGCCGACACCAATCAGGCAAAAATCAGACAATTCTGATCACAACTCAATCAGCTGGTTTGTCTATAATATTCAGTGAACTGTGAGAGCAAGGAGCATATACTCACTTTAAATACAATAAGGTTTGTTGTTCTGTTAGGTGTGCTAACAGACCATCGCAACCAGTTTGGGGGTGACCTGGAAGAGCCCAGGGTTGAAGGTGCCTCGCTTGTCGGCTGGACTGTGGCTAATGAGCAGTAAATGATGGATGACAGCTGAAGATGGATAGAATTTTATTAATCCCCGAAAGAAAATTCAAATTGTCAAGTGCTCATCAGAGGTTAAAATAATAATAATAATAATGATAATAAAAACACATTATCTAGTTAATTAAGTATAATTAAACAGTCTAATTTCTGTGGGGACGAAGGATCTCCTGAATCTTTCTGAGAGGAGCTGACAGCTGCAGCTGCTTCTTTGTTGCTCCAGTAGACGGTGGAGAGGGTGTCTGCTGTTGTCCATAATAGCTTTCAGTTTGTTTAGTGCGCTCCTCTCCACCACAGATGTTACTGGGTCCAGTCTGCCCAGCACTGAGCCTGACTGAGTGTTTGAGATGCTCTTTGACACCGTCTCTAAAAGCTTCCTTTTTCTGGTTGAGGATTGCTTTTATGTCACTTGTGATCCAGGGTTTGTTATTGGGGAAACACCGTACAGTCTTTGTAGGTATGACTGTGTCTCTACAGAAGTTTATATTCAGTAACACAATCAACCTGACTGTCAATGTCCATACTGTTCCTGTCTGTTTCCAGCAGCACATTCCAATCTGTGCATTCAGAACAGTCCCTGAGAGCGTTACGGGCCTCAGGTGTCCATTTCCTGACTGTGAGGGTAGTTGTAGGCTGACTCAACACGCAGGGTTTGTAGCACGTCTGCAGTAAAAAAAAACAAGATTTGGACATATGAACAAGTTCGTATGATATTTTTAGTTATAAACATGCTAATAATGGTCATCAGAAGAAAATGCTAGCCTCGTGTGGTAACATCCGACGCTGACGGCATAACATGCATCATATGAGCTTTCTGTTTCTTTCTGCCTATTGTCTTGTCTTGTCAGTTTTGTGTCTTTTCTTGGATCAGCCGAATTAACATGATCAAAAAAAGAATAGTAATCCACGGCTATGTAGCGACATCCAAATACAGGTGTAGATAAGGACAAGTTTTTGTAGGTGGAGGGAAACGGATGGAGGGCTAGAGAAAAGAAAAAAAAATCTGATATCTGGTTTGCATCAGTGCTAAACTGTTTTGTGGAAGCTAGTTAATTGAATGACTTGCCTGAATTCACATCCTTAATGAGGTTGATATCTGTGTTCTTTTTAATTAAGCTCTATTGTTTTTGACAACCTGTAAATAGAGTCGTGGCCAATGAAAAACACTGCAAATTGCTGTGATATCCCGAGACGTAAGTTGAGAGATTTTTCACACCAAAGCAGAGAGGCATGGAGGCTGCCATTCCCCGATAACAAGCTGTGAGTTGTCTAGATTAATATATAACAAAAATGCAGCTCTTATTGGAACTAAATTGGTCATAAAAGTTCAACTTTGAGTATGCAGATGTACAAATGTAATTTCACTTTGATGCCCTTTAGGTGTTTGCTTTTGCATGTGAAGTGATTAAACACCTGTTTGATAAGAATAAGTACTTGATAATCAGAATCCATCATAATGATAACCTTGCTCTTCTTGATGCATTTTTACAGGAAATGAAACCACAATAGTAGGTTAATACATGCAATTAAACAAAACAAAACAACTTCATCATAAATTATTTAATCTACAGTTGCTGTCAATGAAATTGGAAGAAGTAAACTCCAGAAATTCCAAACATTAGATGAACATACAGAATGCCATCTTAGCACAGTGTTAAAACAACAAAGACAGTTCTTCTTATGTGTCCTCATTTCTCAGAAACAAGCAACAGTTTTCATCAGAATAAGGTCACGCTTAGTGAAGGAATACAAAAATATATGATAACCTAGGCATTTCTCAGTATACACTTCTTGCCATGTAAGGCTGAAGTACTGCTGGTGTGTTTTTGGTCTGCCCATTTTACTGAGAACACCTCCAGTGGAGGCTTTTGTGGATCTGGCAGAGAGCAAAGTATCCCTGAATGCATTTAATGTTTAGAAGCAGCAATACTTTTTACTTGCATCTTGCAAATACTTAAACACTTTAAACTGCATTACACTGCTGTTGGACTGGGAGTGAATTTAACTAAATGAATGGATGGAATGGTTCAGCGTCACACCAGAATGTCCAGGACCAAAACATCTGCTGTCAACAAGCAGCACAAGCTCTCTTCTCCAACTCCAGCTGGTTGGTCCAGAGTCTGCTGTCTCACCATAAATGTGTGCAGAGTGCTGAAGTCCAGGACATGCACGCTCCTGCAGCCATGTCTTGGTTGAAAACACAACACCACATTCCCCTTAATTCCTTCCACTCCCTCCCCATCAGCACACACTTATCTATATTCTTCATCCCCATTTCTCTCTTCTCCTTGCCTTGCCAGGATTTGGAGCCTTATTTCAGGTGTTAATTAATCATTAGAAGTCTTATCTTCGGTGTAAATGACTTCCCTGCTGTCATGGCAACTTATTGTGAGCAATACTAAATAAGCGCCTGAATTTACAAGAAAAATCATTTAAACATAATCATCTAAACCAGTACTGAAAAGAGTTTTAAAAGCAGAAAGAAAAATAGTGGAAAGATAAGCAATTTAGAACAAAAAATGCAAATACAACATGACCAGAGTCGCTGCAACAGGCTGCTACTAGAAAGGTGACATTTTAGAGCTAATCAATATAAGATGTATTTTTAAGAGGTTTTAAAGCAAGAATGTAGTTTTTCTTGCTTTATATTTGTGGCTAATTTATCAAGTTTAAGAAACTTCCCTCCAACATTTTGAAATTTAGAAAAAATGCATGGGCCTGCTGGCAGGAAAGGATGCTGCTATTCCAACAGCAAGAAGACCAAACTGTGATCCACCAACCAGCAACCATCCCACTTCTGGACTGAAGCCGTTTCAGGAAGAACATGTTCTTGTAGTTCCTCCACTGACCACTAGGTGACAGCTCCAAAATAGAGCAAATCCCCATTGATCCCCAAATTAAAAGGTCCAACTCTGTGGCAGAATTAAATGTATTTACAGCCTGGTATTTTATATGTATGACAACTGTATGGGGGGGAGGGGGTGAATTTTTTTTGTACCACATTAGCTAAATTTATGTAATAAGGCTGACCAATCAGATGCACAGACACCCTCTTTCATCTACAAAGACTTTGCTTGCTGGCAGTAGAGTTATGGAGGTACTGTAGGTCCAGACGTAGTTGGACAATGACACGGTCTTTATGATTGCGCTTTTATATCACTACAATGGATTTGAAAAAAAGAAAATGTGGTCAAAGTATAGAATTTCAGCTTTAAGTTAAAAGATTATACATAAAAATTCAAATTACAAATTACAGAAGTTTTGAGCAAACCACCCTAATTTTTAAGAGCTCAGAAGTATTTGGACAAAGTGACATAACTGAAAATAATCATCATTTTTATGGTTGGAAGAAAGTCAATGACTTCCAGTCCGGAGGTCCGGAGCTCATGGGCATCACCAAATTCTGCATTTTCCTCCATGGAGATCCTCCATTTCTGCCATCTGCTTATTTGAGGGTATTTTCTGCCATCGGTTTTGTCCTCAGTAACTTAAAAGCATAGTCTTGAGTTGCTTTTGCAGTATGTTTACGACCATTATCCATCTGCACCTTCTTCATTTGGACATCATGTTGCTCCAGTCAAACAGCTGCCAAGTGCCAGCACAATACCTGATGTCAGCTCCAGATGTTTTATCTGCCTGAAAATGGAGGTACTTTCCTTAAAATGGCTCTAATTCCTAAACAAGAAATGCCATATAAACTGTCCAGATACTTCTGGGCTATAAATACCTGCAAGTCAGCCTTGAGTGTGTGGAAATTTTGTAATGAATAGCTTGTAATGGATATGAGATAATGTTTGCACATTTTTAACCTTCTTTATAACATAACTTGTATTGATTTACATGAGATGTGATGTTAGCAGTGTCTACTCACAGCAAGGAGGTTTGCATGATTTAGTGGCAGGGAAGCTGGGAGATAAATCAAGTTGGGTTGGTAGGAGGGCAGAAGTGAAGTAGGCCTGAAGAGACAATCAGCAGCGCTTTATTTGCATTAAGCAAATTGGAGTTTCAGCTCTATCAACATTTCTCAGAGGCAGAAGTAATCTTATTAGTTTAGTTCGAGCTGACAGAGCTAAATGACCAAAGTTTGGTCAAGTTGCACTGAATGTTTTTAGAGTCTTGCCTGACTTGCCTAAAACAATTTACACCTAAGTTAAGGGGAAGGGTGCTGCATGAAAGGATGCACAGAAACACAGCTTTAATAAAGGACTGAGGACTTTGATATTGTCCATGAAATACAGGGGTCACAAAGTGTTTAGGCTCCCCGAGGTAATGTATCCTTAAGCAGCTCTGTCTCCTAGGAATCACATTTATATACACACCTTATTTGAAACAGCAGGTACACTTTGAGGAAACAAATTCTGTTTTTCTATTAACATGCATATCAGCCTGTAGTGCCTGGAGCATTATTTAACTTTTTAATGGTTCTCCTTAGGCACTGGCAGTAGTTGGTTAGAAAAGACAGGGTTAGGGAAAATATCGAGTCAGTGGAGACTCTACGAGTGAATTAATATTCAACCAAAATCACAACCTTTCCCAGTCAAACGCTTTTATTGCCTAAAAGCAGTCTGGATGTGAACCCTGAAGCATGAACTTTGAATCTATGTACTCATCACATTCATGCAATTTCAATAAAGTACATAGACAGTAGCGTCTCATACTTCCGCAACCTTAAACCAAGAGGAGATTACATTTAAACATTGAATATATAATCGTATAAATATAACTGAGACTTAGTGTTACTAATGCATACCCAGGTCTATACAATAATTTATTTTTCCTTGCTCATAGTCATGGAATTTAAGTTGAATAGGTGAGAAATCAGCAATGATAATCAGCCTGTAAGACACCCACCATGTGTACATTTGTAGTGAAGGAATGTGAACTCTACCACCAGCCTAACTACCACCCCGGGCCTGCTGTGACCTTGATTATTTTATTTTATTTAAGACGTCTGGGATGTGCAGTATATGAGCAGAATTTGCCGCAATTAACGTTCTGTTTAGAGAGAAGTGACGCTCATTAAAAACTCCTTCTGCTGACATTGGTTAACCACTAGAAATTTATGACCGTTCATAAAATTTACATGTTGATCAGTTTTCTTTCCATTACAATAAATCCTTCATTTAAAGGAGAAATTTTATGCCTCTGTTTCAAAAGCTGAGGTCTTAATGACAACCATGGAGTCCACTTTTTTTCTTTTCTTTACACTGTAAATATACTTTTTGAGATTGGCTTGCTTTTGGAGCTTGCCCCTAGTGGTCAGTTATGGAATTACAGCAATATTATTTTACACTCCTTCCAATAAAGTACAGCACAAAGTGTTGGACCTTTTACTTTTTCAAATGCATGTTCAGATTGCCTTAGAGTCATGGAAACTTACCAGAGCTTGAACTCTGATTCATTTCTGGGGGCTTAAACACACCAAGAACTTTGTAATAGTCAGCGAACCAAACCACCATGCTACGGGTTAAATTACCTGTGTTTGTTCGTAGGGGCCCTAACCACAGTGAAATGCTCTTAGACACGCTTCGATCTGTCCAGCCCAGTCAGAACGGATTTTAATGTCAGGCGTTAACAGGGCAATGGTGCAGTTGGTCTATAAATGAAGCCCACAAATGACACAGCTCTTGAATTAAGTCACAGCTAAACGTGTTTGTTCACTGCAGAGGTATCAAGTCAAACAGGAATCTTTCTGGAGATGTAAGAGACCAGGATGTAGACAAGGTAAGACTCGTAATAACTCAGCACACTGATTCAGCATCTGTACGCTGCATAGAGAATAAGAAAGAGTGCAGTAGTTGTTGTCTTCCTGTTATTTATGTTTCTGGTTGTTTTTACCATGAAAACGAAAAAGAAACTTCCACGTGAGACAATGGGCTCGTTCAGCATTGAATTGTGTTTGCCCTTGTGGCCATGATGCATGCTGTGGTATGGTCTCCTGCCATAATTTCTGAGTGGAACAGCAAAGAGTGTGCCAATAAAAGTGTTTTAAAACTCCAGCCAGTCTGCATGTCACCGGCTGATTAACGAGTGGAGGTAGTTTCCTACTGCAGCGTTAATGCCTGGCCTACTTTTAGTGTCCTCTGTTTTCATTTGTCTTGACTTGATTGCATTCCATCTGCCTCATGTCCATTTCACAACTAATTTTTTTTTTTCCTTTTCTTTTTCTTTTAGGATAAAATGTAAAGTAATGTCTTTGTATGAGTCTGCTCTTGCATACAAAAAGCTGAGCAGGAGACATAACATAGAAAATACCACAAGTGTAGCTTTTTTCCCCCTTTTTTTTCAATCAACAGTTACTGTCAGTTGCTTCCACATTTGTTTTGTGTTATTCTTTAAATTTTATTTTGTCCATCTTTCTCACTTGGCAGTCCAAAATTAGATTAGATCTCAAGCTCACTGTCCAATATGTTTTTATTATTATTTTGTTTTGTTTTTTTCCCCCATAATTTTGTTTTTATGAGAAGTTCTTGTCATGTTAATATCAATTTTTAAAACTCCATTCATTTGCATTAATTGAAGGGTGAATCACATCCTGGGAAATAACCAATTATTCTGAATAAGCATTGACAACGTGCACCAAAAACCCTCAAAAGTTGAAAAGATATAAAAATAAAAGAATAAAAGTGTTTTGTGATGATGTACAACAGGAAGCATTTAATAATTTGCAACAAATCTAAAAGGAAATGATGAACTCATGCCCGGAGATTTTAAGATGAAAGAAAAATAAATTTGAATTTAGTTGAGGTCATGTATGAGCACGCTTGTGTTTATGTCAGGTCATATCCTTGATGTCCTCGTAAAAGAAGTCATTGTGGGAACAAAAGACCCCTGTAGCTGGAATTTATAGTCACCAATGAGCCATGCTTCTGCTGTAGCTCCTCATTTGAGGCACCAAAGGTCTGTTATGTAAAATGCAATCGTCAAGCGTGCACCTCAAGGAAGCGCACATATCAGGAGGGGATGGATGTGCTAAAGGAATATTCACAAGTTAAATCATTCCTACGGTAATGGGTGTAAATGTTTGTAAATCGTAGCAATTTTGATTTCGAACACAATACGTTTGCAGCATTTGGTGTCAACCCAGCGGGCAATCAGCAACATCAGAATCAACTTGTTAAGTCCCTGACAAGACTCAAGATTGTCACTGAATTAAAGCGGTCCAAAACTAGAACATACGTACGTACCAGGAATTTGTGTGTTGTGTTTCAGCTCCCATGTAAACCAGTCAGAGAACCCACACAGGCTGCGTGACATGAACGTCTCAGCCACCTGCTATTCTAATATCATTAATATCATTTTAGATTAACTTTCATTTCCAGAGCAGTTACCAGTACGTAACGACTGGTTTCAATTTACAACTGGGCAGTTTTAATCTTTTGACTTTCAGATCATATCAACCACGAATCACACATCAGTATGTTTATTTATGAGCATTAACAAAAGCATTGCTGGGGAAAAAAAAAGAAAAAAAAAGAAAAACTGTTCAGTATGTAGCTGTTTCACAGCAGCACCACAAGAAAAGTGCTCAGTGGTGTACATCCAGACCAGCAACCGTTCAGATGGGCACGTATGGTTGCTCTGACATGCATTATGGTGGTATCGTGTGAAAGCAGTCCTCTTAACATTATTGAGTCACTCATGTTGATCTTGCAAACAAACATTTGACAAAAGCAGGAGAGAAACATAAGAGCAGAAATGTGTTAAAATGCATCTCAGCTCAATGACGTGATCACGTAAAGCATATTAAGATAGTATACCGCTACAGAGAAGCAGGTCGAGCAGGGCAAAGTATCAACAAACCACAAGCGCCGGCAGGAAGAAAGCCCTGTCACCTTTAATCACGGGTCTTTGGACAGACGGAAGCCTCTGGTCAATGAGGGTAAACAAAGTATCGGAAACTAATTGTGATGCTACAATTCAACAGAGACCACAAGCTGCGGTTTCCACAGAGACAATTAAGATGAATTAATGACTCTGTGAACTGTTTCAACAAAGTGCAACTATTTAAGCCATAAGAAGGGATGTTGTTTGTTCTACACAATTGAAGGCATCTAAAAGTCCACAGTTGCACCAGCATGCAAATGTTTGGGTACCCCGGGCTAGACATAAAAACAGACAAAGATGAAGCAGTCTTTTCAACATTTTTTAACTGCTGTATTTGTTTTGGACATTTGCTAAAGGTGCTGAAAGACTGAACAAATCAAAATAGCCCCTGAGAGACCAGCAAGGGGCGGTTTATTAGCCATAAAACCAAAGGGGTAAATATAATACTAGCAATGGAAAGCTCTGCCCATCAGTGTTGGGTAACCTGACTTTTAAATGAAACAAATGATCACAGGCTCAAAGAAAAACAAGCTCAGTACCGAACATTAGCATTATCAAAACTAAACATATCTTTGCATATGTTTACTGCATAGCCGGTTCCAGGGTTTATTATTTGAAATTGCAAGTTTTAGTGCTCTATTTAATGAACATTCAAAAGTTAAATCAACCCTAGGTTTATTACTAGATGGTAATGAGTGTAAACCTTCATTAAGAAGCAAAACTATGCAAATCAGTAAAAACGGAATATACGTTTGCAGCATAATTGAATAAAAATTGCTATTTTAAGCCTCTAACAAGATGTAGCAATATTACATCTGTACCAATCACCTACCAAATTTCTAATATACTGGGAAATAGGTGCAAAGAAAAGGTGCAGTTCCCTGCCTCCCTCCAGAGGACGTTTCTTCTTCTTCTTCGCTGCTCCTGGATATCAAAGCTGTATCCTGAGGAAGCGGACAAATTCTTTCACCAAGTCAGACAGTGAGTGATTCAGATGTATTCATATGAAGAAGAACCGTCTAGGGAGCACAGTGTCCCTCTCCTGGACTTGCTTTTTCCTTGTAGTCCCTGCACTTTTCATTTAAAGAACTTGTGCCATCATTCGCATGTTTGTAGTTTTTCTGCTCTTCTTATTCATAATAATTGTGATTTCCATTGTGCCCATCTGTAGGTTTATCTAATTAGTACCATTAATAATGTTTTAGAAGTGCCTCCTGCATGTTTTCGCTTTTGTTTTTAGTGATTTCTATTCATTTTTGCAGTCCCTTCATTGTATCCATGGAGGCAATTGACATTAACAGCGCGGGAGACAGCGAGAGCAGACTGGACTCTAGGTTGTTGACAGATGGACGAGGCTACTGTACGGTGTGTCCCAGCACCTCAGTTTGCTACTAAGGCATGTGAGACAGCAGAGCACACGTGCTAAGCTCAGTGTAACCACCACAGCCACCAAACAGTCCATCAGCAGGGACAGTTATTGTGCGTGTTCAGGCCCGTATGCCTATATGCACGGAGAATTAAGTACGTGGGGAAGAAATCGCCACATCTGCAGTTCCGCGATATTAGTTTGTCCCCACCAGGGCATGGCGACAAAGGCAGCATTACCATGTATCTGCTGACAGATCAGTCTCTCAGCAGTGGGAAAAACCCTTATGTCAACTCGGCACAGCTCACCCTCCCCTCTCAACAAATAAGATCAGAGTCAAAATGAAAAGCATTATTACTGCTGACATCTTTATCTCTGGTCTGCCTTATTTAATAACCAATTTCTTTCAAGGCTTCCTGGAGGAGTTTTTCCTTTAGGCAAGCCTCTCTTTGCTGCTGAGAATCTGCTGTTTAGTTACGTAGACGATGTTGCCAGAGGGAGGAAGCTGCTTCACAGCTGTTAGCCTTGTAGCTGCACACTGCCTGCCCCCGCCGTCTAATGTTATGTTTATTTCAATAATGCTTTGGGGATGTGTTTCACAGGGTGAAGGTGCTTTGAATACAGTACGAGAGGGAAAAAAAAAAAAAGGTTGTTCTCAAAATGAACCTCATTTGCTTTTGAAAGAATAAAAAAAAAAGTTATTATTAATCAATATTCAAACATTGAGCCTTGCATCTCGTTTCTTTGAATTTTTTTAAATAATTTTCTTTTTCTTAACCAGGTAGCTCTGGATAATTCACTGCAATGACAACAACGCTAAAGAAATCTACAATTCATGATGAAAATAAAACTAAAATAAAAACTAGAAATTTCAGTTTGGTAGTGTTCTTGCCAAAAGATGTTGGGGAAATGCCATCTAAAGCTGAGGGCATTAAACTATCATGATGCTATCCCAATATGTACCAACCATTACACAGGTAAAGAGCAATAAAATAGTCTCATTGTCAAAATGTCAAATGAGAATCTCCTTATTTCAGTAACACAGAAGATCTGGAACCAAATAACAACCAGGAATAGCTCAGTTCCTGGACAGTCAGAGATGCTGCCGTTGTTCTGAGCGTGGAAAGATATTTTAAACGTGAAGCCTTATAAGCTGCCGTCAACATCCACAGCGTAAATACGACAAGCGTCTTAACTATTAATTTAAAATCAATAGATTTTCAGATTGTCACGATGCAAATCTTTCATTTCACAAAGTAGCAGGTGCCATTTAGTTTTCCAGGCTCGATTTATCAATTTGATGTGCAAAGTTGAACAAAACTACTAATAAAAACAACTAAATGTAGTGGTTTTGTTATCTGGTTTTGTTTTTTTTAGTGTTCTGTTATCTGGGTCCCAGATAACAGTTTAAATCCAGGTCTAAAATTTGGGATTACTGCCAAACATGCTTCACCAAAAACAAAGTAATAAATACTCGATTTGTGGTAACTATCAAACTTTACATTGCTGTCTAGGAGTAAATGAAGGTGGCACAAAGCACGAAGTTCAGGCTCGCCTAATAAAAAAAGCACTTTCATAATAAGTATCACTTTGAAATGATGCAGCAGCCTCGATAAACCTCTATAAAATCATAGCATGTAGTCTGAAAATTAGCTCTGCAAAGATTAACTGATAAAGTAAAGTAGAAGAGAAGCAGAAAGGTTGAAGGCGAGCGCTCCAAAATGGCCATTTTGGCAAACTTTGGCATCATATGTACTATTTAAATTTTCTCGTGAACAAAACTATCAAAACTCAGGTACAGTCAAAAAACTATTTACATTACTGACACAATTCTCTATTTAGCATTTTACACAGTTTTCTTTTTTTTTTTTACTAATACATCTATCAGGAAGTTGCTGTCCATCATGTCAAAGTTGGAAGCAGTTTTCCTTTGGAGGAGAGACAGAGAGGGACATTACAGTTAATGTTCTGATGAAGCGATTTCTGTTTTTGTCCTTCTTTGGCTTCTATCTGAGGGGTTCAGGGTTCACAAAGTCAATCAAAAACATGTCTGCTGGGAACAAAACTATCTTCAGAAAGTAGCTTCTGTTCATCTACTAAACACATTTCAGTTTGGCACCGAGCGACAAAGCCAAGTAATCAACAGTCATGGGGCATAAAAACACCAATGATTTGATTGAATTGGATTTGATAAGGTTTTCACAGGGATGCTTTGACAACAGGACTCAGAGTTTTGACGTCCTGACAGCAGCCCTCAGCGGTTGGTTATCAATCTTGACCTTCAAGCCACACAGGCGCCTCGCACAGCAGCGAAGCTCAACACGCTGAACAAAGTGTCTCTCAGCGCCGTCTGCCACAGCGCGGTCATATTGAAAACCGATGCAGAGCCCACTGATGAATGAAGTTTGAGTTTTGGAGTTCAACACATGTAGTGTGTGTGGAGTTTGTGATTGGGAGAGGATTTACAATTAATGGTACAGCAGTGGGGATCAATTGCAATTAGGTGTCTCTAACACGCTGCGGCTGATAAGCATCCCCGCCATCGATCAAGGTGCCAACGCTACGGTCCCGCCAACCCCAGACGCTCTCTTCTTCTCGCAGCAAACGTAATTGACCCCACAGGGTCAATGAATAAGCCACGGGACTCGTCATAACGTCCAGAAAGAGAAACACATAGCAGGCTTTGTCATAGTTATTTTCATGCAAATGCGCATTAATGTACAAATGCAGTATAGTTGCATCCTGGTGTGAGCGGATGTTTGCGCACGTGTGTTGAATTGGCTTCACTTTTCAGAAGTGCACAGCAGTCCAAACATGAGCTCATGGAGCAGAAGCATGCTGAAAATGTTAAGTTTGTCCTTTTGAAATCTTGAACCCGTCCGATTCCCTTCTCGTGGTCTTGGCAACAACTCTATAATTGAACAATACGACTCCTTTTCCTGCTACTCTATAAAAACATGAAAAGTAATGTTTTCCATGCTTTTATCTCTCCACAGCACCACAAATATTTCAAAGGTTTTCAGTTGTAAAAACCTGTGGATTCACTGAATCTTTTACCTCAGTGCTTTGATCAGTCTGTTTGCTGGATTCTGCAAGCAGCTGCTGCGTAGATTTACAGATATAGTAAAGGGAGCTTTTTCTTCTTCTTTTTTTAATCTTTTACACAAGTTTTTGATCTTAATGGCGTAGTTTTGCCCTACAATTTGTGTTAACCAAACAATGTGATTTTAAAAGAAAAAATATAGAAATGAATACTTACATACTTACACATGAGGAAAAGAAATGCACTAATGTAATTTAAACAGTGAAGAATGTTTTATGAAACATATTTGAATGTCTTGAAATAATTTTGTCATCTTTCCATTTAGACTGAAGGCGATGTCGGCACCAATGCAGAGCAGACTTTATGCAAATGTAATCAGATTTAATAATTCAATTAATGAGATGGTTTCAAAATGTATTTAAGACTGCCTGCAATTTCAATTTATACACTTTCAATAGCGCCAATCAAAGTAGAAGAGCAGGAGATACAGAGCCATGCCCGCAGGGATGCTGACCTATTCGCAGGCTGATGAAAAATGGAGGCAGGATATATTAAGAAGGGGGGGGGGGGGGGGAAAATTCCTTAACTGACCTAAAAAAAGAAAAGGCCAAAGTGGAGGGACAAAAAAACAACAAAAA
>JBAMYA010000013.1:12620283-12631506 GCA_037176975.1 Arrhamphus sclerolepis
ACTAGATTTACAAATTTACTGCTTACTCAGAGGGCAAGAAGGTTTTGCCGCAAAGGGGGCAAGAAAATTCCCCCCCCCCCCTCCCCCCTTTTTTTTTTTTTTTCTAGGTTGTAAAAACTGACAGGACAGTTGGAGAAGCACCTACTCATCTTCCAAGATTAGTTGTAAAAATGAGGGCGGCAAACGCAAAGAAGACATGCTGTTCTCACCATTTGGTAACTGGTGCTGAGGAACCTTTTTTCAAACTTCCAGTACACTCACATGAGCTGCTAGTGGCTGCTGTGGTTGATCTGTCATTTGCTTAACTTTGCTTTGCCTTTGGAGCATAATAAAAATTATGCAAAACTCCTCTTTATTCTGAAATATATGCTTTTGAGGCCCTCCCAAATAAAACATTGACAAAATTCCACATTAAATCATGTTTTAATGTATGCACTGCTATATGTATGTACACACGAACATATAAATGGTAAATGGCTTGCACTTATATAGCACTTTACAACCAATGTACCCAAGAGGGGGCTCAAACCACCAACCTTCAGGTTCCTGATAAAAACCTTCCTTTGTTCAGCTTTAAGATGAAGGTAGAGTATTTTCAGTTTCTCAATAATGTAAGCTCTGACCTGAAAAATCTCTCTTCAAGGAATATTACATATGATACTCAGGTTTCATGGTGATCCGAACCAGAGGGACGCTCCAAAGTGAGTTATGAAACATTTTCACCTAAACACACACACAAAAAAGGCTCTAAGATTAAATGAGAAGAAAAAGAAGGGCATATGGCATTGTTTAGCAACTCAGAGGTGTTCTGGTCTGTAGCCCTTCCAATGGTTGCCATGGGAAACCCACCCAACATGGAGCTTGCAGACTACAAATATATCAAATTTACACTTCTGCTCATAGCAGGTTGAGTTGTGTGACTTTTAAAATTGGTTTTACAGGTTTTCTTTGCCCTCTTTTCAGGTGCATATATAGCATAATATGATGTGTCTAGAGAAACATGTTAAAGGTAAATTCTGCTTTGGTCTGTGTCTGTTATGGCACACAACCCTGTACATCTACTCAAATTTAAACAAAATACTTCGGATCCACACAAAGTCAAAGTGTTGTGTAATGCTGGAGTTTTTGCATTGGACACTAAATGATCTTTGGCATAGCAAAGGTGTTTCTTGTAAAAAAAAGTTTCCTTTAACACTTTGATGCACACTTAAAGAAGTTACATTGCAGTTCAAGTTGTTTGCAAAAGGCTAAAGAAGAAAAATACATCTAACATATTTAGAAAATAAATGCATGTCCTTAAGTTATCATCAATATTATGCATAGAAAAAAGGATGAAATATTCAAACTAAAAGCCAAGAACACATAAATGTGCCCTTTTGAAAGTGTACTTTTTATTGCACACGATAAAAGCATCTATTTTTCAGATGAAGTTCAAGTTATTGTTAGTGTACGTTATTTTTTGCTACGCACATGTTCAGTGGTTCTCTTTAAAATGTGCCTGTCCTCAGAACCTTCAGCACAACATACTCTTTCTAATGGACCTTTGTAGTAACACATTCAATAGAAAGACCTTGTCCAACAGTTCTTTAACTGCACCACCCAATTATTGCCGCAAAATAGAACAGCTGTCTACCAGCAATACCAGCTCAAATCACTCATTAATCACCCGTTTGCTTTAAAAAATGCTGCAGCAGGGAGGTGGTCAGAAAGGTGCCAGCAATTTTATGCTTTCATTAGCAGCTTACAGTGATAATTACCTGGAGGGCACTTGAAAGTGATATTCAAGTTTTATACAGTTCAGAGAATAGCTTGGCAGGAATAGGAGCAGATTTGAGATTTTTTTCTTTTTTTTTTTCTTTGTGAGATACAAAAATAAGGAGCCTAACAGGCAGGAGATCAAAAAGAAGCTGAGATATTGACGCTGTCCTTATATAACACGTTTCTGAGGCAGGTCTTAGACTTTCCAGTTTTGTTTGTGTCCTCAGAGGTGGCTGCTTTCCCACTGGCTCAAGGTAGAGGACATTTTTAGGACACGGTAGCTTATACATGTTAATGTTCCCTTTTTCCTATTCTGCTCCTGTTAGATTGATGGCTCGGCAGTGGTTCTCATTGATCAATCAGACACAATCTGCTTCTAAAATGAACCTTGGCCAGGGGGATTGTGCATTCTTCCAGGGGAACCACATCCCGAAGGGTATGACAGTGTGATGCACTGGATCGATTGTTTTCAACTTATTTGTGTAAATACTTTTTTTTTTAACCTTGCTGATTTATCTTTGTGTTTCCCCTTGCCACAGAGTGAGAAAACTACAGCAGATATCACCCAGTCTGGTGTGACGTGGGCGTTCAGCTTTCAATTTTCATCTTTGCGGTCAAAGATGGAGAGGTTTTGCAGGAATAATGAGACTTAATTATGCATTTCATCAACATGATGGATACCACTTAACTTAAAACTATATTTTCCCGCCCATCACCCATTAAAACTTCATAGATGGATTTCTTAGATACTTCTAAATATGTCAATTTAATGTTCAAAGATGAGTTTTTTCAGGGTTTAATCAATTCCAGGCTATTAGTTGGCCATGACAGACAAATCGACATACAACGATGGGACAAAAATTACAAATCAACAAAACTAAAAACATTGCAAAATGTACACCACAGTTGTTAAATTATTTTACAATTTGGTCTGACACAAAAAGCTTCATGAATGTAAGCAGCAGATGAATAACTAGTTTACAATACTGGAACAGAATTTAAAAAGTGTTTAAAAGATTTGACTATAAGATCTTCAGCCAGTCATTTGGGACAGCATTATGAGGTAGCAGCTCAATCAGAGATCCTCAGTCTGTCTCCTTTTCCACACTGACCTCCACTAGCACATAGTGACACTAAGGAATTCCCAACCCCACATGAACTTTGGGCTACTATCCACAGCTCATGGTGATAGCTGGTTGAATAATGAAGATCTTTGCTCTTGAGCTAAGCTCCCTCTTAAATGTGAGACTGGTACAGCATCTGCATGCCGTACATGTTTCCAAAATCCACCTATCCATCTACTGTTCCAATCTACCCAGATACTTCAGCTTCTGCACTAGAGGGAGTAACTCCCCTGAATCGCCAGTCATCTCTCTTGTTGGGGACTGCTAATGAAGGCTTTATGATGGATTTTCCCCAATGAACCCAGACACCTCAGCTGGAATAATGGTACCAGGACTTCATCCCAGAAAATCCTGAGGAAGAGGTATGCAATCATGTGCCAGGCTGTTTAGCTTTTGTGCATGAGATCTGGCTGGCACAGCTCAAACACGCTACATGAGACCACACAGCACCTGCAGAAGGCACCATACTGCTCCTTTGGTGCCATGTGGATTGGGCAACGGTATGAGGGAAGGCCTTGCCAATTTGATCTCTACCTAGATGTATAAACAATTATGTAAAAGTATCCTCTAGGACCATGCATTAATTATCGCCTGTAGAAAAGCCCAGACCTCCCTCTACTTCATCACCTGCTCCAGTTCTTCCAAGAGGACACAGGCATTTAAAAGCCAGCAGAGCGATACAGTGTCCACCATGTCCTGGGTCTACTCCGGGGCCTCCATCTTTTTGGACATGACTGAAATACCTCCCCAATGAGTGGTGTAGGAGTTATCATATCCAGATGCGTAAACCAACTCCTCTCAGTCAGCCTGGACAGGAATCCTAGTTATTTTCCTCTTTGATACAAAAAAAGCACTAGAGGAAGTTCCTTAAAAACAAACAAAATTTGGATACTTATTGCCAAAAGTGTTCATACACCTGCCTTGACTCACATATGAACTTAATTGAAATCCCATTCTTAATCCATAGGGTCCAATATGATATTGGTTCACCCTTTGCAGCTATAACAGCTTCGACTCTTCTGAGAACGCTGTCCACAAGGTTTAGGAGTGTTTTTATGGGAATTTTTGACTATTCTTCCAGAAGTGGATTTGTGAGGTCACACACTGATGTTGGACAAGAAGGTCTGGCTCTCAGTCTCTGCTCTAATTCATCCCAAAGGTGTTATATTGGGTTGAGGTCAGGACTCTGTGTAGGCCAATTAAGTTCACCAAACCCTTTCAATCATGCTTTTATGGACCTTGCTTTGTGCACTGGTACACAGTTATGTTGGAGGAGGAAGGGGCCATCTCTAAACAACAAAGTTGGGAGCATAGAATTGTTCAAACTCTCTTGGTGTGCTGAAGCATTCAGAGTTCCTTTCACCGGAACTAAGGGGCCAAGCCAGACAATACGGTCAGACAAGTACCGTTCTCCTGGCAACCGCCAAACCCAAAGTCATCCATCAGATTGCCAGATGGAGAAGAACGATTCATCACTCCGGAGAACACGCCTCCCCTGCTCTAGAGTCCAGTGGCAGCATGCTTTACACCACTGCATCCGATGCTTTGCATTGCATTTGGTGATGTATGGCTTGGATACAGCTGCTTGGCCGTGGAAACCCATTCCATGAAGCTCTTTACGCACTGTTCTTGAGCTAATCTGAAGGCCACATGAAGTTTGGAGGTCTGTACTGATGGAATTTGCAGAAATTTGTTGACCTCAGTAACCGCTGACCCCGCTCCATCAGTTTATGTGGCCTACCACCCCATGGCACAGCTGCTTGTGTTTCCAATCGCTTCAACTTTGTTGTAATACTACTGATACTTAGGAGCGAGGAAATTTTGTGACTGGACTTGTTGTCCTGAGAGCAACTTATTCTTTCACAAATGTTTGTAGAAACAGTCTGCATGCCTAGGGTTAGCGTTGGAAGTGATTGGAACAACTGATTTTGATTATTTGGTGAGTGAGTCAATACTTTTGGCAATATAGTGTATCTCTTCATGCATTCAAGTCCAGCTGTTCTTGGGCAAAAGGCATGTTTAAATATTTCTTTCTTGAAACTGATAATATGAATAAAAATTCTTTGTGATGGACTGGAGACCTGTCCAGGGTGTACCCCTGCCTTTTGCCCGAAGTGAGCTGGGATAGGCTCCAGCAGACCCCCGTGACCCTGCGCAGGAAATAGTGGGTATAGATGATGGATGGACGGCTGGATCAGTTTTGAATGTTGCCATTCCTGCTCACAACTAAAACGGTGTTCTGGTAACGAGGTTATCCACAATGAAGAGTTATTTAGTCTCATTCTGCCTGCTAACACGTCCTGAGGCGTGCAACAGTTCAGGTTGTTGTTGCATTTTATTTGGTTTCAGCCGTCTCCACGGGTGACAGAACAGGACTGCAGGCAGGTAAGTTCAGCTTTGGTCACGTCTGCAAAGGTTGTTTTGAATTGTCCTGTTAATAACACAAGCGTGTCCTTGGACAGATGTGGTCTTTAATGGAGCACGCGTTGCTCTTAAATCACACCTTTCTGCATCAATGCTGCCACGGAAGAGGAGTTTTGTTGAGGTTACTGATGTAACCCGTACCATCACAGAGCCTGGCTTTTGGACCCGTGTGTCTGGACAGTCCTGGTTGTCTTTGGTACAGATCACACTGAACTCATTTCTTCCAAAAACAAGACCTGGAATGCTGACTGAAGGTACCAACAGTCGTGTTAAAAACCTTCAACTGGTCCAGAATGCTGTTGCAACAGTACTAACCAGGACTGGGCACAGAGACCACATCTCACCAGTTTTAGAGTAATTACATCCCTGTTAAATTTAGATTTAAATTCAAAATATTACTTCTCACATACAAAACTCCTTACTGTTACATAGTTCCTTACTGTCCCAGTAGAAAACTCTGCTCCCTGAATGCAGGTTTACTTGCTGTTCCAAGACTCTGCAGGTCTAGAAAGGGTGGCCTTTAGTTGATGGTGTTGAGGGTTCACCACTGACGCCACCTCTGGTGAAGGTAAACCTAAGGCCTCTTAGTGTTAAGTGATATCTGTGACTGTAGCTCCAAACTGAAGTGCTCAGAAAGGCCTGTCCATGTGGTTAAATCAGATACTGATGAATGACAGGTCCTGATTTAGTTCCATCTGAGGCATCCTGGGTGTCCAGCTTAAGTTTACTTTATATTTATGCACTGAAATTCCACCATTCCTTGAACCGTTTAATGATAATCGTGTAGAAGCATGAAGAATACCAATTCCTTCCAGCCTTGATATATAAATTGCTATAAATATCAACAAATAGCATGAAACTGACAAGTTTAAACACGGAATATATTCCTCATATAAGTAAAAGTGAATGCAGAAAAACCACTGCTCTTTATTTAAAACTTGTATTGCCAAACTTTTCTTTTAAACCATCATAGAACTGTACTCACAGTTTTCAGTTGAAGGCCCGTGTCTATGACGTAGCGAATTCCCTGCAGGGAAAAGGAAGCTTCTGCAAGTGCATCTGTGAGGATAACCTTTCTTCTGAAGCCCGGCCCTCCATCTGCTAGTACCCGACCTTCCACACCCTCAGAACTGTCGCCCTCCTTCGGGACAGAAGTGTCAGGCTCTGATTCGTAGACCCGCTGGGTCAGCGCGCCCAGTCCGGCATGGAGAGGGAGGAACCTGAGAGGTCCAAGCTGAGGACTTAGAGCCACACACTCCTTCTCCAGCAGAACCAAACACTCGTCGATTTCCTGCACAAGACAAAGAGAAGTTTTTTTGTTTTTTTAATATCCACACTGAAACTTTTCATAATAAATGAGAGGATACACAACTGGATACAGTTTCATTTGTCTCAGGTGAGAACTAGGACATCAGACACCTTAACAGCACAAGAGGCCTCTCAGGTCCTCTGCAAGACAAAGGTAGTGAAACTCTACAGTACAATCTACAATGAAAATTGGTTTGACCCCCCAAAAAATAAATATAAATACATATATATATGTATAAAATACAACAAAACAGAATACAGCAGCTCAGTGTCATCATCTTTAGGCAAGGAAAGTTTATTTGTATTGCGCATTTCTTAATCAAAAGCAATTCAAAGCGCTTTACAAAAGGCATCAAGATGAAAGAAAAGTCAACCAATATAGTAAAACAATAAAAACAACAATTAAAATGTATAATAAACTGATACACATAAACTGATTTGGAGAAAAAGAAGATTAAAACATCTTAGAATAGATGAGTAAAAACAGAGAACAGTGGAGTTTTCAGTTTAACTTTGAAAGTGTCTAGAGTTGGAGCACATTTAAAATCAACGGGAAGTTTATTATATCTATGTAGCTAAACGCATTTTCACCCCGTTTGGTTCCACCAGCTGACTGCTACCTAAAGATCTCACATCTCTACTGGTTTATATTCTACTAGTAGATATGTCATGTATTCTGGTGCCAGATTATTAAGTGATTTATAAACTACCAACATGACTTTAAAGTCTGTTCTGTAGGTGACTGGTAGCCAGTGTAAAGACCTCAGAACAGCAGTTATGTGTTCAGTTTTTCTGGTTCTTGTGGATGAGCTGAAGCTGTCTGACTGGAGATAAGAGAGCATCACAGTAGTCAGGTCTGCTGGAGATGAAGGATGAATGAGCTTCTCTGAATCAGCTCTGGGCATCAGATCTCTGTTTGAGGTGGTAAAAAGCTCACAGATGACTAGTTTTGTGTCGCATTTGATATTGTCTTTTTTCTTCAGTAAAATAAAACATTTGAAATAAAGTCTGATGATTCCATATTTTGGCAGGATTAAGCATTTTATCAGGTCTAAATTGATAAATAAAGTCCTCTACATTCACATGTGCAGTTGTTGTCATGGTTCAGGATCAAACAACCTACTGATGTGAGGGATGTGAGGGCTATGAAGTCAAATAATAAAAATAAGGAAAATCTTTGGACTGTCAATGACAGAATATGTGTTAAAAAAACAAAAACAAAAACAAAAAACAAAGCAGCTTTTATTCCACTAAATGTGATTGTGATTTTCCAGAAGATTGCTGGTTTGTTTCCTGGCCTCATAGTTTGCATGCTGAAGTGTCCTTGAACAAGATACTGAACTCTGCATTGTCTCAAATACATTAATCGTTGTTTATGTGTGACAGAAAAAGCACAAAGTACAAAGCAGGAGTACCAGTCCATCACAGGGCAACAGAGAGACAAATAACTCTTAACCTGACTTCCAATTAACAGTTAGTCTCAAATGCATGTTAGCCTCAAAGCTTGATAGAAGCAGGACGTAATCACTTCAAAAAAGAACTCAAGAAGATATAATGCTCATCCATAAACTAATTTGTGTTCATCCTGCTGACCCTCTTCTTTTGAATGCATGTATATGTACTGTGTGTGTGAGAGTTTTAAAGCTGTACCTGTGCACTGGCCAGAAACACCATCACGTCTCCTCCTTCTCCTCTTCGGTGCAGATCCAGAACCATGTGACAGGCGGCAGCGACAGGTTCCCTCCCTGATGAAAGCTCCCTGTACAGGATCTCTGTCTTCTTCAAGTCCACAGCCCTCGTGTCCTCCGCTACCCTGTCCTTTTCCTGGTCTGTGTTGGTGGGCTCAGTGGGTGGGGTGTCTAGACAGAGGTGAGGGACGGGGGGCCCCAAGAAAGCTGAGAGGCGGGGTGCCAGCGTCGGGTGGGTGAGGAGAACCACCCGGAAGTTGTCTGGTCTCTGTCGGCAGACGTCGCAGAGCAAGCCCAGCAGCACGTCAGTGGGCACGGTACGCTCTTGAAGCTCATCCAAGATCACAACGCCGTACTGGTGCAGCAGAGGGTCTGACATCATTTCCTCTAACAGGAGGGTGTCGCTGACGAACCTGAGGAGGGAGAGAGCGAGAGAGGAAAATGAGAACGAGGAAACCAGGGCTCCGTTTCAGGAAGCGGGTTATGTAGAAACTCTTACTGAACCTAAACTCAGGGGAACTCTGAGTTTTCCGTTTCACAAAGCGACAATACTTAACCCCATAAAGACATGTCCCTTTAGGACTCACCAGTGAGACTGGACGTATTCATGCATCTTTATTCTCTTCTGGCCTCCTTGAATTATTTTTTTTTCACTTCTACTGAAATGTTTTTAAAGTGAGATCCAATCCATCATTGAAATCCAATGATGTAGTTCACATTATCTCAAGGGAGGAAACTGGTAAAACTGGTACATGTTTGAAGGCTGTAGATGATAAAGCAAGAAAAAAACTTCTTTAGGCGCCTTTTAGGGACGGCCACAGATCAGTGCGTTCCCTATATTAATGTGGAACACATTAATATTATTTCAGGTTCCCTGCCTGATGCCATCTTCTTCATTCATCCAGGATGGGAACAGATGATCCTTTAGTGTCATCTCCAAGGACACATCTGTGCAAAATGGACTCTACTCACGACCCTACAGCCACCTTTAACTGGAATACCTTATAAGGAAAAACAAAACAAAACATCTTAAATCAGCTGCCCGGTTCCTATAAATCAGTATCAGCTATATAAAACATGTCTTTGTCAACCTGTTTAAACCCTCAACTGTCAATACACAACATCTATCAGCAGCAAATATCAACGTGCTATGCAAAGATAAAATGGTGTGATGATGTTCTCACCAGAGTCCCACCGTCTGCCTCCCATTTCCTGTTTAAAAGCTCTCTGTCCAGTCCAGCAGGGTGAACAAGATCATGCAGGAATGTTTCTTTCACAGTGGCTGAAATTCCTTGGTTTTTCCAGCACTGAATTATGCTCTTTCTTCGTCAATAAAGAGAACATCAGTTTGATCTTTGTTTTTTTTCTCTATTTACCAGTTTAGACGTCTCCAAGTGGAAATAGAGCTTTGTGAGCCTTAACGCAGACTTCCAAAGCTATTTATATAATTGTACCTTTTATATTATGATACAGAATGATGTAAAAGAATACCACTCAAGATTCAAACTTGTTTTTGTAACTAAAAAAAAAAAACTAATACTACTCTAAATTTTGGTCAATATGTTTTCCTAGGCTTTAAGACATTCTCTCTCCAGTACATTAATATTGGCAATTTCCAAATTATATATTATAAATCATATATGTAATATAATATTATTTTGACACAAGTCCTGACAGTAGATAAAGAAGAATCAAATGAAACAGAATGAGAACAAAGACATTTGTCGTGATTTCTTGAATAAATGTATGTTATTGCACATCTGTTAATGTCAAAAGTATGTAAACAGATGTTTGGTGTAACAACCTCATAAACCAGTACCTGCTAATCAGTACTAACCTGGGATTTAACTTATCAATCAGCTTGAATGCCTTGTGAATACTGATAATGATAATAATTTCAGAAAACCATGTATTAAAAATCTTTTGCGTTTTATTTTATTGGAGAAATTTCAGTTGCTCAAACATTGTTAGCTAATTCCCAAAATATCTAAATAATGCTTTGGTGTCATCCTCCTGAACATAATCTCAACTTTGATTTCCATTTTGTTCATGGAAATAATACTTGATGTAATGTTAATGTTCCGGGTCAGCTTCACGTGCATTCTAACCTGAGCAGGGTGTCGGGCGTGCAGCTGTCATCGTGAGACACCCTGTAGCCCACCTCCAGGCCCAGGCTGAGGTCCATCTCATCGGCCACACGCAGGGCCAGACTCACCGCTGCCACTGAGTGAGGCTGCGAGCAGCACACCAGGCCATGAGAGAAGTCGTACGACAGGGCATACTCCACACACCACTGAGGTACCTGCGGGGGGGGGACGGAGACGGAGACGGAGACTGAGGTCAGTGAGCAGAACAAAGCAGTGTCGGTCATGTCGGGCTCATTTGTATTATTATTATTGTTTTTACCAGATGCTTTTATCCAAATCGACTTACAACATAGGAAATACAAGTACAGATATATTAGCTGACACTATGCTGTTTACTATTGTTTCTTTTAGACTGTAAATTGTTCAGTTATTCAATCTCTATTTTGCTCTTTTTGGTTGTGTATTTTTCCGTATCCCGGGCATGCTCTGAAAAATAGCAAGTGAGATTTCATAGAACTTGTGCAACAACATTTGAAATTCAAATTATATAGACACTTTGAAACGAGACAGAAGCATATAGAGAGAAATTAAAAACAACCTTGGAACTAATGACTTTTTGCATGAATTTGTCATAACATGTGACCTCGTAGTCTCAGTGTTTTTCAACCCTGGTCCTGCATGTTTTAGATCAGGGATGGGCAACTCCAGGCCTCGAGGGCCACTGTCCTGCATGTCCTGCATGTCTTGCATGTTTCCATGCCACAACACACCTGATTCAAATGAATGTCGTTAACAGACTTGTGCAGGCTTGGATGACCAGCTGATGGTGATCCA
>JBAMYA010000013.1:12643471-12668786 GCA_037176975.1 Arrhamphus sclerolepis
TAGACATATAGACATATATATATATATATATATATATATATATATATTTGTACCAGTAGTACTGGAAGCAAAAGTAATGTCAATTGGCTCTTGCAAAAATTTTGTCTTTTTTAAGTATATGTACTCTCCAATAATTAAGACAGAGTATACAGCAGGTCTTTATTATTATTTTTTTATTTATTTATTTTTACTTTGCATTGTGATTCCATTTCTATAATTCGTCCAATTTTCCAACAGAAATGACATAATTGCCTTTAAGTCCATCTTTTCACTCTGATTCGTCTCCACCTGCAGGGATTATTGTGACGTCTTGGCCAAACATGGACCGTGAAGCCAGAGAGGAGTACCTGGTGGTGGTGCAGGTGAAGGATATGCTGGGCCTCAGCGGTGGTTACTCCTCCTCCACAACAGTTACTGTCAGCCTGACGGATGTCAACGACAATGGACCAATATTCAAGCACCGTGAGTCACTTCCATCACTTCCAGCGATGCAAACTGTACACCCTTTGAGAATCAATGAAAAAGCATTACAGACTTCGAGGACAATTTTAATATAATACCTACAAGGTATTTATCTGATCACTCTATCACCAGCTTTGGGTGGGTGGTGCGTGCTGCCAGCGCTTCATTCGGCTCTGCAGGTCGTGCTATTGAACCGGCAGCTAAAATTAAAAGGAGACAGTCAACGAATGAGAGTGAAAGTGAAAGAGACTGGAGAAGGGATGCTCATTTGAATGTGCACGTGTACATGTGCCACATGCTGGATGATTTTAATCATTCACACATGAAAGGTCATTTGTCGTGACCTTTGGAAACAAACCAGACTTTCTCTGCGATAAAGAAAAACCCCACTAAACGAATGCAGTGGGAAGAAATCAATTCTATAGCAGTGAGACAGCAAGGATGAAGCTTTTAACTATTAATGTCACATTCACATTCGTTGCAGGTGCCACTGTATCCCACAGATTCTGTGTTCCGTCAAAAGACCCTATAAATATTGGATGTCCACACTTCACTTTGATCTGCACCTTGTTTGTCACATAATTACAAATTATTATCAGCATGGATAGTTTTTTTTTTGTTTGTTTTGTTTTTGGGAGCAGGTGTCCACCTGTTAAATTCCTCCCAGTTGTGGCAGTCATCCAGGAGTTGCTAAAAGACACAATCACATCCTCTCATCTTCTTATTAGAGTTAGGCTGGGATTATGTAGGGGTGCTACAACTTATCTGTGACTCACACAAATTGACCCTCCATCACTATGTTCTCCCTTCTTATCACTTTAAACACCAGCAAATTCACTTGAGTAGCCATTAACAACTTACTGTCAAGTTCTCCAAACAGTGGAGAAACTTTTATTTGTTGCTTTTCCTAAAAACGATTTTGCATCCCTTTTGATACTTCAACATTCCCTTTCTCAGACTAAATCTGACACTGTGAAAGACTTCTAAAACAGTCCTGTTTCCTCAGATTTATATACCTTTGCCATCCCTGAAGATGCGCCGACAGGCACCACGGTGGGCAGAATTATGGCAGAGGATGGGGACGTGGGCATCAATGCCAAAATGACATACATACTGGAGGATGACTTGGAAGAAAGCTCAACTTTCATCATCAAAACAGACCCAGTGACCCAGGAAGGAGTGCTTGTGCTGGTCAAGGTAAATATATAAGAGTATCCATCCATCTATTAACTTCCAAGGGGGGTTAGCAGACCAGCCAGCTGAGATTTGCAGCTGAGGTCTCCTCCCTGCTGACCCTTGCACACCTTCCAAACGAGGTGTGCAAGTGTCAGCATGCCAACAAAACACATTGCACCCAGTCTGTATGGTCCCTCCTGCAGGTGGTAGCCAACAAGAGGGATACAGCATCTAAAGCATCTACTTTTCAATTTTACATTTTTACAAACCCTGGAGTGTGCCCAGAAATCCATAAGTGGTTGAGAAATTAGGTTGTGAAACACTATGCAGAAATACACCATTTTATATTTCCTTATATTAACATAAAAGATTTACATCTGAAAAGGCAGTAAAACAAGTCAGTGAAACAAATCTACAACAGAGGCTGACAGTGTTATGCATGAGCAATAGCTGTAAGCACATAGCTTACAGACACAACTGCAGCAACACGAGCTTAAAACCAAAAAATCTTCATCTGTATTCTATATACAGTCTGTTAGGTCGATCCAAATAATAGACAATACCTTTTTGTCATGATACAATTCAATGATGCAGTAAGTTGTGTGGCAAGGAAGGCAGGGACAGGTCTGCTTAGAACTGCCAGAACTGTTGTCATTGACTGGAAAACAAACTCCTCTGTAGACCAGAGTATTCTAGATTAAATATGAGGTTATCTGTCCTGATGCAGCTAAAACCTATCAAAACGAGGTCATCACACAGGACAATAATCCAAAGTATACTGACTACATCAGACTGGCAGGTTTTAGATTGTGATAGCCCAGACCTAAGATTGGTTTGGCTCTGAATGGGAGGGATACCGTACCCATTTCATGAGAGAAATTTCTCATGATTTAAATGCATTTGGCTGACAGTAAAACAACATATAGCATTACTATTTTCATTGATGCACCTCAATATGCGTATTGTGCATACCATGCATTTCACAATATTTACTGCATGCTGGTACAGCATTTGTTGTTAGTACATAGAATGGCAACTTAAAAGTGATAATAGTATAGCTTAACTGGAAGCTCACCTTGTGACTGTTGTGACCAATGACTGTGTAACTATGGACAAACATGAAGTGATGTCACCCATAGATTTCTAGAGCTTTTGAAGCCCATTTTTCCTCAAACTGCACTACAACATGTAACAAAGAGACTGAACAAAGATGTCAAATGAATCTGGGCATCTGCTTGGTCAGCTTTATTGTCTAATAGAAATTGATCTGATGTGGTACAAAAACGTATCCCCCATACAGTTGCCATATTGGCTATAACATCTAAATATAGAGACTAAAACCAATTTTTTTGCATGCTTCACAATTTTTCCTCAATTGTATACTACATTTGGGAAAAATCAGTACCACAACTAAAAATAGGTAGTTTGTAATTGTATTGTAGGTTCAAAGAATGTAACAAATAAATTAACAATTGTAAGCAAACCCCAAATTTCAATTCCACCTTGTTGTATTCCACCTATCTCTTTGGCTGAGTAATTCGGGTTCCTGTTTGTTCAGTTTTTCAGTGAAGTCTCGCCTCAAACTGTCTCTGAATCACGTTGGGAACATGATAAATGTTAGCATGCTGTTTTCCTATTACCAATGATATCCACAGCATTGTTTAAATGCTTTCTCACAGCTGGTATTTTAATTCATTTACATTCTTATTAATGCTCCCGTTCTTGTAAAATATCATCGAAGTTCTTGCTTCTTTAATCCTTTGATGCACTGAGGCATGTTTTGTGTTTTGGCTTTTAGTGTCTATAATGCTTTCAAATTGCACTATGCACAAGGCTTTACCACTGATATGGTATATGGTACCACTTTTTTTTTCAATTCTCCATGGACTGTGCATCAACTGAACAACATGCAAATCTGAAAAATACCAAAAACATACACACTGAGTATAAATCAGAAAATCAAATCTACGTATCTCCAAAAATGTCATTATCTTGTTCATGCAATATAAGCCTTATTATAAACATACACAACAAATAAATGATCTGTGGCATTGGAAATACTCCTGTATATGTCATGTGGTGGGGGTGTGGTGGAGGACCCAGATGCAGGTGAACATGCAGGAGGCAGGAGTAATCCAAAATGAGAGATTTAATGTGACCAAACCAAAAATGTGCTAGGGCAGGAAAATCCAAAGTATAAAACAAGAATCAGAAAATTCAAAAACTAAGCAAACCTGAACTAAACTCAGGATGAGGCAAGAGGAAAAAAATAACAAAATAACCAGACTAAACAGGACTTAGGAACATGGAAAGTAAAAAGCATGGAGCAGCACAGGAGAGGTGTGGATCGGTAGGTACTCGCGCAGGAAGATGTTCAACTGTTGTTTCCAGTGTGTTCCATGTGTGTTGGCCAAACAAATTTCTTTGCCTAGTGTGCACATGAATCTTTCAGCTGTGCCATTTGCTTGGGGCCACAGTGGTGTGATCTGGTGGTGATGGAAACCTAAAACCTACTGTACCTAGTGTGACTGGTCACTAGGGAACCATTGCTAGTTTTTAGAAAACATGGAATCCCAAATATGGAAAACATTTTGTCCAAGACTGGAATGACTGCACTAACACTGTGCCGGGGAGTTTCTGGTAGATCTGACATTTTGAGTGGTTGAGTGTGTGCAATTGGTGTATTGGCTGAACACAAAAAACAGGTTTGTACTGCTGCGTCTGCACTGCAATCAATGCCTGGAAAGCACACCTCTGAGTAAGGTGTTTGTCTTTACAGCACCCTGATGTCCTTCGTGGGCTGGCTGTATGACTCTGTCTTTTAGGGCACTAGGAATGACTAATCTAGTACCCACTAGAACAAAGTCTGATGCATGTGATCTTGTCAGTTTGCTGCTGTTGAATTGCTTCACTTGCATCCGCATGTTGCGACTGGTTAATATCATACCATGTGTTGCGTCTGATGCATTCACTGACGTCTTGCAGGATCTTTGAGTCTATCTGTTTTGATATCATCAAGTGTCATGGCTTTTGGCATTACATGATTCACAATGAACTTTACATACTCCTCTGCTACCTTTGCTGCACGTGTACTGTCACACATATGAGAGTTCTCCCTTTCTGTACTCCACCTTGACGTTATATGGCTGGAGCCTAAGTCCCCATTTTTCAATTCAAGAGATGTTGTTTTGGCCTGGGATTGTATACAGTCTAGGCAGGACTCAATGATCACACGTGCAGCTTCCTTAAAGTATGTTTTATTGAACTGGCGCAAAACCCATTTACGACTGTTTGCCGTCAAACCCCTGCTCTGTGTCTTAAAGACACAGTAATAACATTACTGAACATTTCTCAGACATAACGGATTGTTCCATATAATCTCAAGTGCTTTGTGGTCTGCCACAAGTGTCAAAGGATGACCATAGATTTTCAGGTTAAAAGTGCTCACAGCTCCACACAATGGCCAGTGCTTCCTTTTCTGTCTGTGAATATCTCCTCCCCACATCACAGAGAGCGACTAGCATATGCTATTATGTGTTTGAACCCCTTTTGTATCCTGTTGACAGAGGATGGCACCAAGACCTACAGAGCTGGCATCCACAATCAGTTCAGTTTCAACGCCTGGGTAGAAGTATGACATTGTGGTGGTAAATGGTAGTTGCATGTCAGTACCTGTTAGATTGTCCTTGATATTCTACAAAGCGGCTTTCTGGTCTGAACCTCATGTCCATGGCGTGTCCTTTCTGGTAAGCGGTGCTGAGATGGAGGAGAAGTCCTTTATAAACTTTGAACTGTAATTAGCCATCCCCAACAGGCTTTTAATGCCGCTTGGAGTCGGAGGACTGCAGCATGCTGAACTACAGCAACCTTCTTGGGATCTGCTGACACAGCTTCTGCTGAGAGGATGAAACCAAAGAATTCAAGCCTGGATTTGTTGAACTCACATTTTTTTATGCTGAGTGTGAGACCACTGTCTTTGAGTCTGTGGAACAGCGCTCTCAGGTTGTTGTCGTGATCAATCTGGGAGGCACCATAAGCTATTATGATGTCATTGAGGTTCTTCACACCCGAGATACCTTTTTGTGTTGGACATATAACATTCTGGAAAACCTCAGCTGAGGAGGATATGCCAAGTTGGTGGTATCCAACTCTCAAAACACGGTTGCTCCATTTTACACATGTCCTACATCATATGGTGGCAGTGATGTGACGCTTCTTTTAATGGCTCTATTAGCTTGGTGCATGTTGAAACAGATTCTTACTTTATCTGGGTCTTTAGGTTCGGGAGCTGCAGCAATAGCCTGGCATCGGAACAGTGACTTCCTCAATTTTGTCATCTGTCCCTAGTTTCCACAGCTTGTCCTCAGTGCAGCTGAGATGTGGGTTTGATGTCAAGAATAATGTGTAGCTTCACCTGAAAGTATTTCAGTTTTCCGATTCCTTAAAAAAGTTCAGGATGGCTTTATACCACTTCATTTGCAGCTGTGCAACGCCGTAGTGTGGGTAGCAGTTTTGATCAGATCCAGTGCTTTGGATGTTTTGTAGCTGAGAATGTTAAAGGTGTCATCTTTCATGGCATAGAATGTGCATTGTGCAGTGTGCAGTGTCTTCTGTCCTTTTTCCATGCTGCACTTGAACGCCCCACTGGCAGGCAAGGCAACATCACAGTGGAAGGGGTAGATTTTTGTTGAGGTGGGGCTGAGTTGTGGACATGGCACCAGGTTGTCAAAGTCTGCCTCACTGATACACTTTGCTGAGGCTCCTGAATCAATTAAAACTGACATGCTACTACCATTTAGCATAATTTGGGCATGTGGTGGCTCCCCTGTTTTGTCAGCATCCACTGCAAAAACGTAGGCATCATCACTGCTGGAGGAGTCATGCTCTGTGTTCTTTTCTGGTGCAGCCTTTGATATGTGATGGACTTTCTTTGGATTTTTAGTAGCTTTTTGTTTTGGGCATTTTGTGTTTGTGTTATTGGGTGTAGAGCGGCATTGTCCTGCAAAATTGTTCATAAGGTCTAGGTTCTTTATTTTTAGCAGGACACTCTCCTAAAAGGGGATGTTTTCCTCCTCAGAAACTGTGGAGGAACATCAGTGATTGTTGTAATGCTGTTCTTTTGATGCTCTGCTGCTCTTTGGATGCTTGTCCATAGCTTTCCGACCTAACAAACCGAGTTTCTATGCTTTCTTTCTTGCTTGCGTTTCTGACAGCTCGAATGTTCATGGTCAAGAAGCTTTTCTAGTGTTAGGTCAGGTTCCCTCAGTGCCTTTCTGCGCAGCCTGGATAATACATAGTACTGTCTTATTTGTGTCTCAAATGTTGATCTCTTCATCAACATTTGAGACCTCACAGTTCTTAGCCAACATCCTTAGCCTGCACAGCTGTCTACATTTTCTCCTGGTTCCTGCATGGCTTTTCTGGACATGTACTTGATATTGAATGCTCGTCTTTGGAGAGAAGTATCCTGTTAACTTCCACTTTGTATCTGCATATTTATCATCATTTGCTGTCAATGTGTCATAAATGTCACGCAGACGTTCTCTGGCAATAACAATTCTTTGAACTTAGCATCTCCAGTTATGTTCATTGCAGTTGTATAATTCTCAAACCTTTGCACCTATATAGCCCAGCGTGGTCCAACAGAGCCAGGATCTGTTTCAGTGGTTGAAAAGTTGTGGTGTTTGCTGTTGACATTGCACATTGTTGATTAGCCGTTATCCGTTGATTTAGCCTCACTGCTTCACGTCTGTATATCTAGACTTTTCTGTACCTTTTGCCTTATCCACAATAAACTCGTTGTGTTTTGTCTTTTACTCCTCATCGCTAATGTAAAGTGCGCTATACACCAGGCTACACCACCAACATGGGCTTCATTAACAGAACTCTCTCTATACAACAACTGCCTTGATGAACCTGTGTCCAGCAGGTGGCAGAGTTTTACACTTTTTTGCAGACGTAAACGTCACAGTATCTAGTATATGTTATCCTTTTTCTGTGCATGTCATTGATGATTTATTTGCATAAATGCAATAGTGCATTTTTGAGTGTTCTTCATATTTTTAATGCATGTTTTATTTTTAGCCTTTTATAAACAACATGAATTGAAATACTCACGTCATTGACCCTTTGAACATTTTTGTGCTCACAGGAATTTATTCAAATCAGACCTTTTTATCCTGTTGTAATTAATGATTTGAATGGATTCCAAGAGCATAGAAATGTGCAAAGGGTCAATGATGTGCACATTTGAGTTGAGCAAAAATTAATAATGCATATTACTGCTAATCTTTCACATATATCAGGCTGCAGTAATCAAACCGTAAATAATCCAATTTGTACAGTACACTAAAAATATTTCAATTATTGTGTTTTTGTTTTTTTAGACCATAAAATAGAGTTTTATCATGACAAAACTTGGAATTTTAAAGGTTGAAAACTTTCATAAAAAAAAAAAGTTTGATTCACACATGCTGATTAAAAATAAAAAGAAAGAAAAAAATATGAAAAACATTTTTCTAACATTTTAATAGCTTGTTTTTGTTACGAGTACATTATTGGAGGTGCATCTAAGAGTTGATAATAATAAGAATAGAAAATTGTTGTAATGAAAACTATGAAAGGTGTTTTTTTCTTCTCCTTCCTTCACAGCCTTTGGACTTTGAATCCAAGAGACGTTATATCATGTCTGCAGAAGCAGTTAACGATTATGTTGACATTCGCTTTCTGGCTCTGGATGAGTTCAGGGACAGGACAACCCTCAAAGTTGTTGTTGGGGATGTGGATGAGCCCCCTGTCTTCCTCTCACCAATCTACGAGTGGAAAGTTCCTGAGAATACAGCTGTGGAAACAGTGCTTGGCAGTGTTAGCGCCAGAGACACCGACAGAGCCAACAATCCCATCAGGTAATGTGAGTTGTCTAAAACCAGGAAGAATGGCATCTGCCATCCAGCATCCAGCATGATAATGACGCTGTAGACACCCAAACTTGCGTGGGTGCAACATACTGAGACAGCTTCCTCCACGGGGTGAAAAATCATTCCATTTCAAATTGTGTTGCCAGCTCGGTGCATCCATTTTTACCCTTGATCTCTGGATACCCTGAACATGGCCATATTTATCTCATATTACTTTAGTGGGAAATGAGCCCTCCTGAATAAATCATGACATTTTTTTTATACCTCACAGGCTTTTCTATCTATTGCCGGGGTATTATCACAAAGCGACGTTGCTAGGACGTGGGAATGTAATAAAGCGTCATACGAGGTGGCATATGGAATTGAGATTTGCAGTCATTTGCAAGTGAGGCACGTTGCAGAGGAGACAGCCGTACTACTGGTGCCTGTAGTCCATCTCAGCAGAGCTTAAGAGTGGCAGGTGCTGCATATCATCCTCAGTGTAGCGTCTATTACTGTCCCTCTGGTGACAGTGTCTCATTGATTAATAAATTCAGGCTGACATTTTAGGGGTTTCCACAGTTCTATTAAATATGATTAAGTTAGCTGTGGTCAAATTGGCTTATTTCCCATGTTGTTATCAGCAAAGTAACTCACAGAAATGATTCATTACTCTGTAGCCATAATTCACAGTGTTGTTATAATCACCTAAGAGTTAAAGGTATGATAATGTCACAGAACGATGCAACCGCAAGCAAATATTTCTTTCATTTAAAAAAAAAGGAAGCCAAATTGGTTTTAATGTGTTAAACTTGTTTTTTTTTGTTTTTTTTATGAAAACACATGAAAATACTGCAGGCCTTATCACTATTAGAAATAAAAGACACAATTTCCCAATTCCTCCATCTGTGGAGGATGATATGTTTCATACTAGCTCCTGTATGTACCCACAATGTTGGATAACTGACAACCGACTTAGAAAAAAACTAAATAATAATAATAATGATAACTGAGCAGTTTGCCTAATTTATCTCCCCTTGGTACTGCAGTGTTTTATTTGCCCAGAAAACACCCTTGTCAGCCTAATATGTCTCTCCCTGGATTTTCTTTCAGATATTCAATTGATAAAAGGAGCGATCCCACAAAAGCTTTCAAAATAGACCCAAACAATGGAACCATAGCTGTCGCTAAAGCTTTGGACCGAGAGGTTGCAGACTGGCACAATGTGACCGTTGAAGCGGAGGAAACATGTAAGGAGAGTTTTTTGATTTGTATTTTATTGATGTGGTCAACTTCTAGTGCTTTTATCATAGCCAGTGTGGGAAAATCTGTATAAAATATGTTCAAATAATATGTGTATGTATCGAGCAGTCATTGCCAACAAGAGGCTTTTATTTATTTTTTTAACAACTGCAGTAAATGTATCTGAATATTATTGCAACACAGTCTAGTTGATTTAGTTACTGCAGGCATTTAACGTACACAAGCATATAACAAACTTTATTTTTACTGTCTGACAACGAGACAAACATTTACAGCATGTTTTGTGACTGAATGACAACATTCCTGGTGTGGATGATCGTTCACGCTCATAATACAGGTTGTACAAGCTTGACCAGACTTCAAATGCTACATCTTGTGTTCATCTCCATGTCAGACGGAAGAGATGATCCTGAGTCCCATCAACTGTTTCCATCTTTATACTTAACCCGTTTAATCTGTTTTTCTTTCTCTCTTTTTTAAAATTTCTGGAAGCTCTTAAAGTGTTTTTTTCTTGGCTTAGGGTAGTTAATGCAGGTTCTTTTTTTCTTTTTCAATTAAAGAACAGATTGTCTCCTCTAAATTGTATAAATGTTGTGACCACTAGTGTGAATGGTCACATGACCAGGCCTCTTTACTTCCTAGCTGCACCTCTGGAAGGAGATGTCTGCTTCAAACTTGTACTAACAGAAAGAAGTAAAATACTTTAATTAACAGGAGACATTTAGTGTTTTGTAGCTACATAGAAAGTATACATATATATGCCCTGTTAAGTTGGAATTCTGAGTTGGAAAGTCGGAGAATCCTCACCACCCCTGAGTTGACAATCAAAGATGGCTGCCCCGGGTGTAGGGTTACGGTTAGCGCTGGCGGTCCCAGTCCAAGTACGAGCAAGAGGTGTCGGCAGTCCAAACTCAATCACATGACTGGCTTTGGGTTTGGATTTTCTGGGGCAAATACAAAATATCATACGTTTAAAATATGATTAATCACGAATAATAAATTACGAAGCCTCAAATTTATTAGTTTTTGTTTTGTTTTTTTCATCCAATTTTTGTACCTTTAGAAATTTAGGTTTCCCACCTGCAACAATTGTGGCCAAGTATAAAACTGACATTTTCACTAACATAACCAACATGAAATAATACAAAATAAATTAATAAATAAAATATATATTTTGCGTTAGGAAGGTCAAAGGACTGAAAAGCATGCAAATATTTTGCAGGGAAATATTTGGGATTAAACGGGTTCAGTGTTCATTGCAGTCAGTTGACCGAGGCTGTATCCCAACCACTAATTTTGTTATGGAAATTAATTTTAAATGCTCATATACTCTATGTTTGATGGTTCTCATGTGAAATCTTGTGCTTGTCTAAAATAAAACTTTGTAGGTAATCTAAATAGCAATTTAGAGCTTCCCAAATGAAACACTGAAGATTTATCTAAGTTATGTGCATGGGGGTTTGTAAGGAAATGATATCAATAATGGGAAATACAGACTTTAGGTAGTGAGGGATAGCGGTATTTATTTGTTTGTTAGTACAGTATGAACAGATATGGTGGGTAAGACACAGAGGTGTTTAGTAAAATGGTAAAAGCTAGAATTTATCGACTGTAGCATTCTTTATGACAGTGGAGTTGAGCGAGCCTCCTGCAGAGCAAACCTCCATTGTCAGAGTCGTGTGTCATTTAGGGGGTGGGATGGATTGTCTATGATGGAGAGCCATTTGTTTTGTGACCTCCTGTCCCTTACTGACTCAAGCATGTCCACATTCTCTCTAATGATTTTCCCAGACTTAAGAGTGAGTTTATTGATCCTGTTGGCATCTCTGGCACTGTTGCTGCTACTCCCCCCAGCAGACCGCAGCACTCTAGATAGCACTTGCAGCACAGACTGGTGGAAGATATATAGCATCTAAGTGCTGTTAAAGGATTTGAGCTTCCTCAGAAACTAGACTCTGCTTATCCCCTTCTCTTGCACACTGTATGTGTCGGTTTTCCAGACCAGACGGTTGTTCAGGTGTAAAGATTTACATCAACTTCCTCGTCCATGAAATAGATGGACTTGGTCACAGAGCTTGACCTCCATAAAGTTGGCCAGCGACTCTTTGGTCTTAAGTCGTACATGATCTCCAGTGGCCCACTCCATAAATTCGTTCAACAGTTTCCAGTGACCTGGCTCAAAGTCATCACTCATCACTGCACGCCATCAAAATCATCAGAAAACTGCTGTGGGTAGCAGCTTTTAAAAATTTTATTCAGTTTTATTTATACAGCGTCTATAACAACACGAGCTGTCTCTAGGTGCTTCTGAGAAACCCGGAGCATGACCCCAGAGCATGCGGCATGGCCTAACAGTGGCAAGAAAAAACTCCCTCTTGGGAAGAAACCTTGAGCAGGACTGGGTTTCATAGGGGGGACCCTCCTGCTGATCCCCAGCTGGGTAAAGGGAGACATGAGGAGGGAGGCAGGACAGAGAGAGGAGGTAAAAAATATACAAATATAAACAAACAGAAGTTTTATGAACTTATCGGTGGTGTAGAGGGTGAACAGGAAAAGGAACCAAACAGCCCCCTGTGGTGGTGGTGTTCATGTATTACTGACCACAACATCAGACCAGGAGCTCTGATAGACACCAACACCTGTGTAGCACTGTTCTTCTTGCTCAGGCAGATGCTTTTGGTCCTAACTTTAACCACTTGTTTTAGCATGACTGTCGCCACATTCATCGTGAAATGCTGTCTTAAATTATGTCCATCTAATAATTTGTCATTTATTGTTATTTTGATTTTCATTCTATTCAAGTCAAAAGCAACATGACGCAGTCAAGTTGATCTGGTCTCGTCAAACTTTCTTTTTCTTGGCTTTTTGCTGGCTTCTTACATCTTTTACCTCCTGCCAAGTAGCACCACAACATGCTTATGTAAAGAAACAGACAAGTGACAGCTTTTGTTTATTTTGTTTTTTTGGTCTTTTTTTTTTGCCTTCTAGTTGAGTGCAAAAGAATTTAGCGCTTCAGTTTGTTGCCGTGGCAACCCATTCATTCACATACAATACCTGGGTAAAACAAATAGACTTGGGATGCGATCTCCATTGTGGAAAACATACAAACAAACAAAAAAACCTTGGTTATTATTTATTCTGACTACTTGCGACAGTGTCAGGTAAGTTGAACAAACCGACCTACCACTTCACAAAATAACTCGTGCTTGACTGGTATTCATTCATTCATATTTGAGAGCGATGAGCGAGAGTGTGTGTGAAAGCAGTGTGTCTTGGATTCCTTTTCTCTTTTTGTCATGAATACAAAACATTTATCAGTCTAAGTATTATTTTGACACAGCCTTTACAAAGCATCTGTGATACATGCACCCAGCAGACTTCGGCAAATGTCTCTCTTCACTTCTGCAGCGCAGAACCATTTATCCTCCTCAGTGGTGGTGTTCATCAAAGTGCTGGACATAAACGACAACGTGCCAAGGCTTGCGAGAGATTACCAGCCATATATCTGTGAGGGCACGCAGGCAGGAGAAGTATGTATATCACGATGTGCTGATGTTTATCATTTACTTTAAAGCAGTGTGGAAATCAAAATGTATGTGAATGCAGTCTGTAAATGTTCCCATACCATGTCACGCTTTATTACCCCACAACAATTCTGTTTTTCTTTGTATTCTTTTAAACGCTGATGGACTGGCAAATACAGCAGTGTACTGAGGTGCATTCTTAACATTGACAGCTGGCGAATTACATCTTGTTCAAGTTCTCAGAAGAGAAAAGTATAGCCTTGTTGAACTCAAGAGACCTTTGTTCTTTGTGTTTTACAGTTTATAAAGTTTATATTTTTTCTGATTTGCTTGCTTCTCAGCTTATTCAGCTTCTCAGCGCCGTTGATCCAGATGACCCTGTGGAAGGACACCATTTCTACTTCTCTATGGTCCCAGACAAGCACATCAATCCAAACTTCACTATCAGAGATAATCAAGGTTAAGTTCAGCTGGATAAAAGAGCCAACTAACAGCTTCATACAATACTGTTATTTCAGAGTCTTAATCAAGCCACCTCCGTTTTGCCCATTTCAATCAAGATACAATAACAAACATAGCAAAACTATGATGTGTATTTGAGCTTAAAGAGTTGGATGCAAGCCTTTCGCCCAATGTGAGCTGGGATAGGCTCCAGCAGACCCCGGTGACCCTGAACAGGAAATAGCGGGTATAGCAATTGGATGGATGGATGGATGGAGTTGGATGCAAATAATTGCTGCCAAATGAAGCCATTTTCTTTCTTGCCAAGATGTCAATGAAAATCATCAGTCATCCAAGTCATGTTTCATTTTATTGCTAAACAAAGGCAATGGCAGCTGAGGCTCAGGAGGATGTTTCAGCTTTTATCTCAAAGACATCTTCAGTTTTTATCACCTGGAGTTACATTAAAAGGCTGACGCCACTCTCAGGCAGTAAATACAGATGTACAGACAGCAGCTACTGTAGCTAACCAAGCATAAAGACCGCACACAAGAGAAAAACATCTACCGGGCTCAAAGTATTAGAACCTTTCTCCTATTTCATGGGAGAGCAAAATTATGAAGGCGTCAGTTGGTCAAGGTTGGAAGACTGAGTTAGCTTTACGCCAAATACTTCTATATACATTGAACTGGTAATGCATTTGCAGAGTCTCCAGGCTCTCCATTTCTTCATATCCCGTCATCCTTATTTATTTATTTATTGCTGTAACTTGACTTGATTAAAAAAAACATTTTTTTTCATTTTGAAAAATCTGTTTCAATTTTGTTTGAGGAATATTTGATTATTCTTAGGAAACATCATCTTGTGTAGTTCATAGTTTATATAATAGTTTCTACTTTATTCTAACAGACTCAGCCACAGTTTGAATGATTTCCAATTTAAATGAAATGAACCAGTACATGGGTGACTCAGTGCTGTTGCAGTGAGACCCTTAGCATGAGTGAAATCTATATAATTATCCTCCTTGCAAGAAGAAATGTCATCCTGCAAATTACTGACATTTTATAATGGAAGTTTTAGGCTGTGAAGCAAAAGCTATGGAGGGAAATTAGTTTCATTATCATCGCAAACATGTATCATTTGATTTACAGAAGTGGGTGGCCACTTGTGTGTAACTTTTAGTACTTGGAAATGTATATTATAATCCACACACAAATATAGAACAGTTTCAAAACGTTTAAAAAAGCATAAAAAATTTACTCATTATAAATTGAACAATATTAATATTTTTCACACATATCTTTAACCTTAAAGTCGCGGATGCTATAATCTTTTATTCAGAAAGCTGCCCGTGCATACAAATTGTTAAATGCATGTGCATGCATGACCTGAATGGCTCAAGTTACATTTGTGCACAGATCAGCCTGCACATGCATGCAGATTTCTTTTTTCTCTTTTCACAACCACAACTCCAAAGATTCACCAGTGTTGCAGTTAAGCACTGGGTCTTCTAGCAGAGGCCTGAGAGCTCGAGATTTTAGCTTTTCCTATTATTTCATAGTCTGATAGATCAGACCCACATCTGGATGCTGGGTCTGTGAGCCATAGGGTCTAGTCACCCGGGGGGCGCACTAACCGTTGTTGACCAAACAACGAATGAAGTGACGTATTCAGATCAACACAAATGAGTCATTAGCAGAGTGTTTTGGACAAGAGTTTGATGGAAAGAGACACAAATATAATGCAAATGGAATCCAACGATTGTTGCAGTTTTTTGCAAACAGAAATTGAGAATAACAAGTGTGCTCAGATAGGAACATCATTTAAGCAGATCCATAAGAGCTAAATCTGCTAAATCTGAAGCTACATCTGTAGTGTCACGGTTCAATATTTTTTCAATACAGGGGTTGTACAATAAATGGAAAAATTCAGATAAATGTAAATGATACAAAGTAGCGGTAATATGCAGACAAAATTGCAAGTTTGTGTGCAGGAAATGTTTATGTGTTGCCTGGCAACAGTTGTCTCCCTTCCAGTTGTGGAACTATTTGTTTTGGCGGAGCTACATGAATGTTTAAACAAACAAATCATAATCTCTTGTCACTTATGACTGTTAACTAATAAAATGCACTTGGAGAACTTTTGTACTCGACAATGCAGCCTAGGCGGAGCAGTCGAACGCAGAGCACATCGTTAGAAGACAAGTTGATAAAATAAATTAAAAATTCTGTATCGTTTGATACATGTGCGTACCGAACCGAGAGCTTTGCAATACAGATACTTGTATTGTTTTATATACACACACACACACACAATGTTTTTCTATTGTTTTAAAGACAATGACATCATACTTGTAGCCATTCTTACACTAATAATGTTCAGCTCCCTGCAGATCCGGGTGATTAAGCCGGGTGGTCTCCTGGGCGAACTACGGAATCCTACATCCCTCAAGTTTGCAACCTACAATCAGTGATGAACTCATCACTAACACAAGTTACTGATTGTTAGCTTTACATCCATCCTGCACTCAACAGCAAACACCAAACCATCTCCCAGCTTCTTGCTTTCTGGGATTAGTGTTGTCAGCTGTTGTGTTGGAGTCAGAGCGTTCATCCCGCTGATCTGTAGGTCCGCAGATTCACCTGAATGCACTACTTAAATCTGTAAACTGTGAATGTGAGAATTTAAGCGTGAAAACAATGACAAAATTCCACACATATGTAAGCTGATCCATGCTCCATGAGCAAGTGCTCTTAGGCGTACAGACATAGCCCATTTGCCGACATGTATGCACAGAAAGCATTTAAGTATAAAATGATTACAGTTGTTTGGCTGAAGTTTAAAATGTGTATGTAAAATATTAGTATTTGTCCAGTTTGGAATGTCTAAGCTTTTTTAATGGTGCACAGCTTTATAATATAATTTTCCCAACTGTAAATCTTATTTATTTGCAGTTGTCTCTGAAAAATCCAGGTGCCTTTTCTCCACGAAAAAGGTTATAAAGCACAAAAACCTTTGTGGATTATTAAGATCCACACTCTGTGTCTGTATCCACAACTTGACACTAACTGGTCCTTGCCTGGATTTCCTCCAGGCGGTTCTTTAACAGGACGGCATGGAAATGCATGTTTAAAACAGTACAAAGGTAGCTTAAGGTCATCTTAAGTTCATGCAGTCGCCTTGTAGGCACCAGGATCGAGGCACTTTTACGACCCGATGATCTACTCTTGTTTGGTCTCCTGCCTGGACTCTCTTCTCATTTACTTTTCATCATTATTTTCTTCAGTCTAAGTTGCCTCTTCTATGACATCTACTGCAGCTTCATCATTGCTGATGCAGCTACTGACTGTCATTATTAACAAATGACACCCTGTCAGTAAAGTAGATTGAAATGTGTTTGTTACTAGTGAGAAGGACATTCAACCATCTTTTAGAAGCTCTTAACAAAATAAGGATGGTAGAAAGAGAGTAAAAGGTATAGAGTACAGTTTAATATGTTGATTAGGTTCAAATGAAATATATGTGCAACGTGTGGGTGGTTAGCTACACAAGCACTGCAGTCCAGTCCACAACAGGGAAATGAATAATAACACATTTAATAAGATACATTTTTACATGCCACAAGGCTTATTTGATTCCAGAGATGCTCAGTTTACTTTGTATGTTGATTTATGAGGTTTTGGGCAGTTCAGAGAACTTGGATCAGGAACTTGGATCAGGGTCTAAGGTTCATCAAGTTAGTCAGTTTGCTACCTACTGTTTTTAAAAAAAAAATAAAAAATCACAATAAAGTGTTTCTTATGATCTTTGACATCACTTTTAGATAATACAGCTGGCATTTTGGCACGCAGGAGCACTTTTACCACCAAAGATCAGACCCAGTACGTCCTGCCTGTGGTGGTGGCAGACAGCGGCTCTCCGGCGCTCTCCAGCACCAGCACTTTGACCATCCGTGTGTGCAGCTGTCATCCTGCTGACCACTGTCCCACCGGAGGAGTTGAGGCTCTCGCTTTGTCTATGGGGGTCAGCATCCAGACCCTGTTAGGGATCCTGGTCTGCCTGGTCACACTCACAGGTAAGCAGGTACGCTGTGGTATTACAATTGCGTCAGGAAGGAGTTAACAGAGTACAGGTTTGGTCTTCTGCTCCTAATCCGGCTTTTTAGTCATTTGCGTGCATGGCAGAAACCCACGGCAGCTGGGAATAAAAGAACAGTGACTTAAATGATGATATCTAATTGTGAAAGCTTCAAAAGGTTGTCAGAACAGGTGAAAATGTAACTGACTTTACAAAAGGCAGCTGACAGGTTATTGAGATATACAGCAAAGGGTTGAAATCTCTTACCTGTCATGTAGTTTCAGGGGTTGATCTTTGTCAGAGCACCGTACCTGCTGGGCTGGGAACAACTTTAATAGTCAAATATATAACAGGCTGTTAATGCCTCAAGTCAATAGATGTCAAGTCAAGACCTACTGCAAAATGGTTAGAGTAAATTACCCAGAGGCCCTCTTCTGGAGTTGTACATTTTTGAGTTTCAGAGGATGTCGCTGTGAAGGATAATGCAGAGTAATCAAAGATCTTGTTATGCAAAATTTTTTGGCAAGAATTCCTGCAGACATTGACAAGACAGACTTCTGGATAAACAAGATTATGGCCCTCGAGAGCCGTACAGCAAATGTAGTCTGCTGTGTCTACACTGGAGGGAGCTGAACTCGAGATTGTTCTTTTGTGTTCTAGTTTCAAAAGAGAACTTCACTAATAATGTAAACAAAGTTTTTTGAAGGCGGAAAACACTTCCGACTTTAATTAATGCCAGGCAACTATTATTATTTAAATAGAAGATGTTATGCTCATTTGCAGCCTCAGAATTTGGCGTTGGTGATCAAATAGAATACATTATATTATACATGCTAATATTCATGAGATCGGATCGGTTGGAGAGACGCCCTGTTGTAATTGGTTGTTATGTTAATAGCAGACTAAACATTTGGGAACAGACGGAAGCAGACTGGGCAAAGAACTTCAAAAGCACTCGCTAATTTATTTTTAAACTTCTTAGTTATACTCTACATCTCAGAGGATTTTATTCTAATTTTCACTTTACAAGATTTATCTGACAGCTTGAGTTGATATTTTGATTAGGATTTTCAAAAGTGCGATGTTTCCAGTCAGTGATGTCACTGGTTCCAGAACATGAAACATTAAAACACAATTACTCTCGCGTGGCCCTTGTTTATTGGTAGTAAATTGGTCTTTAACCTTACAAATTTTCCAGTTGAACCTCGTCATTATAGCGTCGCTGTCCAGAGGTTAGGACATCCAATCAAAGCTGATGGAATCATTAGCTACCCATCGTGCTAAAACTTGAGGCTTCATTTCCAAGAGAATAGTCAACATAATCCAGTTTCTAAAGTGCTCCTTAGATTTCAGGAGTCCATAACTCCAGTGTTCCCATTCGTCACCAACAGCAGACCGTCTTAATTCATGGACTGAAACATTTTAGAGCTCTAACTCTAAGTATGCCAAACCTCACCACAACAAAACTATAACAAACCGTGTCAAGCTTAACTCTCACTAAATTCAAGGACATTTATTCCTGTTTTCTCAAAGTAATTTGTTGTGTCAGAAAGAAGAAAAAAAAAGCAAGAAAGAAATCAGCTTTGCCAATCGATTTTTCAGAAATGTTTCACTAGATCGCTCCTTCAGACTGCTTTTTCAGAAACAAAGAACAATCAAATAGATATTTCACTTTGTTAGAAAAAATAACTACACAGTTCCATCTTCCTGTGCTTTTACAAAAACAGACAAATTTAAAGTAAATGAAAATTCACCTTTAACTTTTTCAACAATAACAAAGTTATCTGTGCAAAGAAAATTATATTATTACATTAGGAGAGGCTGCAAAAGAAGGATAAATAAAAGGTATTTTGCAGGAATGTTTTAATATCTTCACTTATTAGGGCTAAATGAACTATAAAAGCATTTGTGGCTTCAATGATCCTGCTCTCCGCTGCACCTCATTTTACAATTGTGATAAACACACAGGTCACATATCAACTGTACTTCAAACAGTAATCGATAAATGTTAATCAGTGCAACAAAACACAACAGGTTTCCAGGCAAACTGTGAGTCTGCGGTGGTGGGGTGTGGTTCTGCTCGGCTGCAGAGGAGACGTGAAGCTGCAGCTCAGGGAGCAGCACCTGAGAGGGACCAACGGGCACACCTGTGCTGCATGTGCCAGTCAAGCTCCCTCCGTTTAAACAGCGGCACTCTGGCTCTGGAAGGATGAGGCGTGCGTGCGTGCGTGCGTGCGTGCGTGCTGCACTGAGAAAGTGTCACTAATAAAAAGTGTTGTTTAGAGGCTGCAGTCTCACTGTCATCATGGTACCCGAATCCTTTGCAGAGTCTCATTTTAATCAGTCGCTGCAATGAGCCTGTTTTCTACTGTACATCTTTAGAAAATTAAACTGTAGACTTGTTACTGGGATTCTAAATTCATGTTTAATGTTCTGGTCAGATCTTTAGAACTTCCTCCTTCTGGCTTTTCTGCTTCTAAATACTCCATTTCACATGGTGATGCTCCACCTCATTGTCTTTCACGCTCTCTCTCTGTCAGCATGGAAGTCTTTGAGGTTTAAGTTCAAGTTGTCCAATGTTGGAACATTAGTTATATTTTCCAGACTGGAAGAAAACAAACAAACAAAAAAACATGCTCATAGCTTTAGTGTTGGCAATGGCGGATAGACAATGATTCCACTTTAGTTGTTTTTTGTTTTTTTTTAATGGAAAACAATAAATCCCTTTTGGTCCCTTTGTCAGTGCCAAAAGTGACATGATGCCCGAAAAGAAAAGGAAAAACCAAAACAAAAGAGCATGATTGGGTCTGTTTAACTGATAAGGTAACCTTTTATGATTGTAGAAGAAATGACTCCAACAGCAATTTCACTGAAATATTATTGTTTACAAAACTCATTCTTTTGCAGCAGATGCGCACTAAAGCTGTTCCACCTGGCACCACTTTGGCAAGTATATGACCGTGTGTTAAACAGCAGGATTTTTCATTAACAAATTTGCACTTTCATTTGAATCTTCCTGTTTAGAACTCACCAGCGTGCCTTTAACAAACAATTTTACAACGCTGAAAGCTTGCAGTCCAATGATGGCAGGTAATGAGTGTGTTGGTTGCAATCCATCAGAACCAATGCCATCCTGGGACACTGATGGGTTTGCATAGTGAAGAGCTTTATTATGACCTCGGCTGCTTTGTGTCCTCCCTGTGCCCATCACATGAAAGATTAATGACAAAACGTGCTATGCTAACACTCTGTAAACAACAGCCCATGTTAACACAGCAGGGGAAAACAAAAGAGAGACGTGTTGAATATTCTGTGCCGTGCAGAGCTCGCAAATAAACACTTTCCTTACATTTGAGCTGACATAAAAAGTATATAACTTATTGCTTAATTTTTCTTTCCTCATTCTTACTTTGCAACCAGTGTGACACAGCCAGAAAAATAATTCTGGTTGCTGTTTTTTTTTTTTTTTTTTTTTTTGCTCTTATATATTCTACATGCATGTTCCATCAGGCACTGGATGTTTTGGTTTTTTTTGTCCTTTTTCTCACAAAGCTCATACCCTGGTGTTTAACTATAATGATCTCCCTCTGTGTTGTGTCTGCAGTGCTGTCAGTTCTGATGCTGATGGTGAGGAGACACAGGCGGAAACAGCGGGAGGGAGCGAATGTGGAGGAGAAAGATCTGGAGCTGCCGGAAACCGTGTCCCAGAAGGTGCTTTACTACGGAGGAACAGGGGAGGGGACAGGCGACCTGGAGCTCTGTCAGCCTGTCGTCCCACTGCGCCCCCACCCCAGGAGGAGAGAGAGGAGGGTGCGTAGGGAGGACGTCAGGGCCAGCATACGGATGTCACTCCGAGAGTCACACCTCATCGGGCCGGAGGACGAAGCCTTCAGGCAGTTTATTCTGGACAGGCTGGCAGAAGCTGATCACGATCCTTATGTTCCACCGTTTGACAGCCTTCAAACTTACGCATATGAAGGGTCAGGGTCTCCCACAGGGTCTCTGAGCTCATTGGACTCCCTCACTTTGGAGCTTGAACCTGAGCAGCCTGTTTGTAATCCCAAACCCAATTTATTCAGACTCAGCCCCTGGTATGGTGGTCTAGAGGAGGACACAATCTTTTAAAGCTTTGTTTAATCATTGTTCCTGTCATTTTAGGGGGCAGGACAGTCCATGTCTCATCATCACGTAATATTTTTCACTTGTATATTTGAATGCACTGAGCTAGCTTTATGCTGAGTTAAACTAATAGACTGCTGAATATAGATTCACTCAAAAATATAAACAAAAATAACAGAATAACATATTTCTAAAAAAATAGAAAACCACTCCTGGAAAGGTGAGCACAGTAAAACAGTATATATCAGGGTGTAAATACAGGCCAATTAACACCATCTTTTTTATTTAGTCCAGTTAGCTTAAAAGAAAAAAAGAAGAAGAAGAAGAAGAAGAAGAAAAGGATGGCACAAGTTGTATGAGCCAGAAATGCCCCAAATTTCCTAAACTAGTATTAACATAGCAAATATTGTGAGGGCCAGGTGTCAAAGAAAATAATTAACTGAGGCACTTCTGGTGGATGCGTCTGAGTTCGAGCAGCCACACTCATCGTGAGTCTGTGCTTTTTGATGTATGTTTTTCACCTTGTTTATGGTTCACATTATGTTTCAATTCAACTATGACATTTAGAGTATGCAGTTCTTGTCTCTATGGTCGCAGTGACAGTATTGTGTAAATATAGGACTTTTTCCTTTTTTTTTTCTAAATGTACTCAGTTTGTAAAGTTGATGTTATTAACGGAAATGATACATTCTGTATGGCATTTTTTTCTATTTATTCACAAACACTGACAATTTAGTTATCTATATATCTAGTCTTATATGCATCGTTCGGTTATGAAAATATAATTTATTTGTAGCTGCACAGCATCAGCAGTTAGCATCAGATCAGATGTTAGCTACATGGAAATAAAATTTTTGTCTAATTTAAATTTTCTTCATAAAAAGCCTACTGGTAAGTGCTTCTACTTTAAAATTGCAATTTTAGTGTTTAATTTGAACCACAGTTTTATTTTACACTTTCTTATTTCACACTTGTGGTCACCATATTGGAAATACTAATATGCTAATAACTTAAAGTATCAGATGAATGTGTCTGTTCTTTCTTGTTGCTGTTTAAGACTTAATGGATGCTGGCAGTTTTTTTTTGTTTTTTTTGTATTTTATTTTATTTTTGTTGACTGTTGGGTCAGTACCAGTCAGATATAATAAGGATTTTTGAATTGCTGACAGTATTTTCTTTTCTCGATGCTACCAAATTGTATTTTCAATCATCCTTAAAGTCATTGTGAAATAAATGACGCAGAAAAATATGTTAATGTGTTGTTGCTCCTAACATTTTATGACCTGGTAAGAAGTAGAGGAGTTTTATTATGCTCTGATTCGTAAAACTTTCTTATGCATTTAGAATGATTTCTGTAGATTTCAACCACACCTACCATCCAACAGTTTTTTGCCTTTGGGGAATTATGAGGTATTACTCAATTAATTGCAGTTCAGTGCACCATGTATCCAAACACCCAGTAACTTCTACTTACGTGGGTTGAGGTTGCAGGGGCATAAGTGTACAGTCAAACTTGGATTCTGACTTTAAAATGGAGAAAAATTAACAGAGTTATTATATCTAGCTTTTTCCTGTTAAGGCTTTTATTCAAGGTTAAGCCCTTCCTCTCTTTCAAAAACTTTGAGAAGGTATACATGCCTTTGTTTCATCCCACCTAGACTGCTACAATGGACTGTATGCAGGCATTAGCTGCTCCTCCTTGTCCCATCTTCAGCTAGTTCAGAACGTTGCAGCCTACCTTCTAACCAGAACGTGAAGGCAGGAGCATATTACAACTTTGCTTGCTGCCCTTCATTGGCTCCCTGTCCATTATAGGATAAACTTTAAAATTCTTTTATTTGTTTTTAAAATCTTTACATGGTCTTGCACCTTCTTATTTATCAGGTCTTGTAAAAGTTCATCCACCGTCTGGGCTCTTAGGCCAACCAGCTCTGTCTAATAGTTCCTCCCTCTAAGCTAAAGAGCAGGGGTGACCGGGCCTTTGCAGTGATTGCTCCTAAGCTCTGGAACAATCTGGCACATACGCCTGGCTCCTTCCTTGGCTGTTTTTAAATCTTCCCTAAAAACTCCCTTTTTTTCACTGGTGTTCAACACACAATGACCATGAATGTTTTATTTATTTATTTGTATGTATTTTCTGTCATGCTCATTTTGTGTTGTCCTTTCTGTTTTTCCTATTACCTTCACTTGTCCAGCACTTTGGTTAGCTGCTGTTTTTAAAGTGCTTTATAATAAACTTGACGTGACTTGAGCTGACTTGACAGGCCCAGCCTTCTCACTCCCCAACTACCTACCTAAGTCTCCTGTTAGAAAAAGATAGATAGTTATTTTAAATTCAAAATATTCAGCATCTACATAGATACCCAAAAGCAGGTTAGTATCAGCAACAAACAGAATCTCAATAAGTAACAACATGATAGTGCGGCGCATAACAGTAAAGTGTAAATATAAATAAAATAAAGGATGTGCAATGTGCTCATGTGCAAACAGTTCTGATGTGCATGGGAGTATGGGTTTGATTATGATCCTCCCAGGCCACCCAGTGACGAGTTACAGTCTTATGGTCAGGGAGACAAAAGAGTTCTTGTCTGTTTGTGGTTCCAACTTACAGACATTTCCAGGTCAGCTGAGAAATAAAATATCTCTAGCATGTACTGCATCTATCTTGGGGTCTTCTCCTGGTTGGAAAAGCCCAAAACAGATCCCCAGGGAGGCATTTAGCGCAGAGCCAGTTTCATCACGCCAAGACCCATGCCTTTGGGTGCTACCCAAATCACAACTGATCCATTATGGCCCCTCCTGTGGGTGGCGACCCTTGTGGCTCGTTCGGGCTGTGGCTGGCTGGACCTCATTGGTAGAGGCCCAGCGACCAGATGCTCAACTGCAAGCTCCTCCCCAGAACTGGCTCTTGGGTGGGTCTCTAACTCTTGTCTGGGCAAAGTACATTAAGTTCTTTGGATGTTTCTGTCGATATAAATCTACTGAATCGTCCTTAATCTGGTCCTTAGAAGACCCAACCATGGGTAATAGCCTCAAAGATCAAGGCTCCTGAGATTACTGGGTCACTTAAACCCATCAACCAAAATAAGCTGGCTATTTGAAAAGGGAGAATAGGTTTCACATGTACAGGGGTTGGACAATGAAACTGAAACACCTGGTTTTAAAGCACAATAATTTATTAGTATGGTGTAGGGCCTCCTTTTGCGGCCAATACAGCGTCAATTCGTCTTGGGAATGACATATACAAGTCCTGCACAGTGGTCAGAGGGATTTTAAGCCATTCTTCTTGCAGGACAGTGGCCAGGTCACTACGTGATGCTGGTGGAGGAAAACGTTTCCTGACTCGCTCCTCCAAAA
>JBAMYA010000013.1:12676554-12716768 GCA_037176975.1 Arrhamphus sclerolepis
TCCGTCAAGGAGGTTATGTTTTTGCCAGCGTTGGTTTGTCTGTTTGTTTGCAACATAACTCAAAAGGTTATGGACGGATTTTCATAAAAATTTCAGGATTTGTCCAAATTGGGACAGTGAACAAATTATTAAATTTTGAAGGTGATCCGGATCACTGTCTGGCTGAAAAAGAAGTATGTTAACAGATTTCATGTATCTATAATAGCTATGGAGCTAGATCCAGGAGAAAACCGCCATTACAAAAATGTTGATTTCCGTGAATAACTATTAAACTAATAAAGATATAAATGTGATTCCAATTGCTACAGGTATGTTTTCATGGTCAAGGAATCAAATATAATAAAAGAAATGTAGGAATAATACTTTTGGGTGTAAGTCACAATATGTGGGGAACTGTGCTGCTTGGCGGAGGTCTGCGCTCTGCTTTTCTAGTTTATCGTTGTCCAATCAGATTATGCAGAAAACTACTGACTCCATCGGGATTTTTATACTTTTTAGAAGGCAGTAAAATCTACCAGGAACAGCTGCCAGTTCTGCCAGCGAAAAATAAACTTACAATGAAACCACATGAATACATAAAAAGCTGTATAGGCAACTCTTTTCCTTTTGAATTTTCTCATGAAAAAAAAAGCTAAAGGGACACATAAAAAAAAAATTCTCTGAATTTGTTATCAGCAAATCGAACATAAAACAAGCCAAGTTTTGACTGAATCCAACAAGAGATGTAGGAATTTTATACCTTGGGTATCAAGATTTTCTATTTTGTTTTTTTCTTGCTCCGGTGTGTTTGACAGGTATTTTCTCAACATAAAGAACAACTTGACTTGGTATGGACTCCAGCGGTGAGGAAGGAACTCCTGGCTTGAGCCAACATGAAAAGCAAGTTATTCATAGTCAAAAGAAAAAAAAGGCTTTATTTCTTTCTTCCTCTTCTTTTTCAAACCAAGTTTGTTTGACTGACTGGATCCAAGGCTAAAGTGCATGCTTTCACTACTGAAAACAAATTACAAGTACAAATGCAGTGAAGAGTAGAATAACAGGCTTAAAAAAAAAAAAAAGGATTCTGTGTTATACAGTTTTACATTCCTGGTCTTTGTTCTTGCACTGCTCCCCGCTCACTCTGCTGTTATTGGTTACCTTCCTCAACCATTCAGACATGTTTCTGCCAGTCGCATGCTACAGTGACAGAGACAGTTGGAAAATGGAATATGTCTATTTTTACCTGAATCTCATATTATTTATTGCTTAATAAATTGTGCACCTCTTAAAATAACAGCCATATGACATGAGTATAGAACAATTTGAGTCAATTTTGAAAAAGCAGAATGTGCCCATTAAAAATCACTTAATAAAATGCAATAAAAGAAAGTAATCAATATGTGAGCTATTTTTAGAGTTCATTTCATCTTTTTTTTTTTTTTTTTTGCTCTTCTCCCGGTCCCAGTGAATTTACAAAGAAATACTACATTCCACTTATGATTCATAACACATTCACTTGATCTGATTTCATATTGTTCTTTCCTTAGGTCTGTAGTATGAAACTACTATTATGGAATACCAAAGGCCTGGGGTCCAAAGTGAAAAGTCCCATTAATAAAGAAGAGATTACTTTCACTTGCTGTCAAGGCCCTGTGCTGCAAAAGGATTGATGCTCTCACATTAAATCAGCCCCTTGAAAGGTCCTTCCAAAACTGCATGAGAGCCAACTGTATTTTTTTTTTTCTTTCCTCTATTATGTTTCACTTTCAGGCCATGTTCAGAGGTATTATCAAGGTATTGATATTTGGATTTTTTTTGCTTTGTTTGTTGGTTTGGTCATTTTAAAAGAAAAAAGGAAAAACAACAACTCTGTATTTGTCTTTTTTTTTCTCCAAGTATGTTTTGCACCTTCTTTCTTGTACTCCATCCATTTTTCTCCTCACAGCCACAGGGTTTGTTGTTCACTTTTTGTTGTCTGCACCATCATTCAAAATGCAGGGCTTTCTTCTGACAGGCACCGAAGCAAGGAAATGAGAAATGACTTACACAGTTTAGCTCCTCTTCATTTTCACTTGCCTTATTATTATCAAATGCACGCACGGCCACGCCAATACACGCGCGCATGTGTGCACGCGTGCCCCGCGCGCACTTCACATCCTTTCACGGGTGATTAGTGAAGCCTCCTCAGCAAAAAGACACCTAAATCTGTAAAGTGGTGAGAGGTTTTTTGTCAATGTCCAACCCCTGTGACGTACAGTACATGCAGAAGACTTCGACAGCGCAGAGAGTGATGGACCCCACACACCTCTAATTAGCCGTCATTCATTATTGATTAAAATCCAAATGCAAATAAGAAATGGAAATTGTATTTTATTCAGCGGTGTCATGCCAACTACAGTCACCAAATGCATGACTAAGACTGGATCTAAATATGATTTCATGAGAAAGAGATTTCTCCATCAGATTTAGTTAACATGCTAGAGGGCTTGAAGAGATAAAAAAATAAAATAAAAATGTAATTCACATTTCTCTGCAAAATTCTGATAAAACAAAGGATTGGGTAGAATTAGCATTTCAGAGGCAAATTCAAAAGCAAGCTCAAACAGGAGGCAGGCAGATGTAGAATAAAAAGTAGCCTTTTAACAAACAAATGCGCTACAAAGTAGGAGCGAAATCCACTGAACAAAAAGTACAAAACAACTGAACAGATGAGACAGAGGCAGGACTGAACCAACATGGGAGGTGAGACAACAATCTGGGAAGGAAGAAAGAAAACCAGGGAGTAAATATGCAGAGGAAGTGATAACACAAAACAGCAGTTTCGGTCAGTGACTGAAGCCTACGGGGCCAATGATGCACTGTTGCTTCATCTTGTGGGTAATGTGGTTAGCCTGGCCAGGCATAACCTTTAACTTCATGAAACGGGTCTGGGACGCTGCCCCCTCTCACAGCCCTGTCCACCAGGACATGACAGAGACATTACAGTCCAACAATTATCAGCTCCAATTCACATGTCCTTAACTTACTAACTGGTTCATTTTTGAAGGTCTTTTGTCCTGGTTTTACTTCTTTCATAACAACGTCCCATCATTGTTTTCACCTTCATCTCACCATCTCCATATGAACACACTTTTCTGTCTCTTTTCCCTGACAGTTCAAATGCATCACTTGACACCTTGACAATGAGGTTAAAAGTTCTGAATTTGGTGTTATTTATCACTTATTTTCCAAACAAAACATGATTGACCTGTAAATTAGGGAGCATTATTATAATCAAAGGCCCTGCATAATTACACTGGTAAGGGCCACTAGGCATATTAGTATTGCAATTTGTTTTCTCTTTTTTCCCCTTTTTTGCCTTTAAATCATACTAGAATGTTGATAACAGAACATTTACATGTAATATTTTTCTGCTGATTTATTACTACTTTTATGAAAGCAACTGATTAATTCTGCCATTAAGTATCTCTGGGTTTTCAATCGTTTGAACTGCAGAAAATCAAATCAAATTGCAGACTCAAATATTACATTATTAAGCAGTTTAGAAGTGTTCTATTCTTGCGTTTTGACCCTGTGTGCATGCTTTTACATGGAGAGCTCTAAGCAAGCAGTTTTAGTAATTAGTACCAGACAGCCACCAGTCTCTTCTTGCGCTTTGGATGTCTGCATGTCTCCATTGTGTATGCACATATTGTGAAGCGCCTGCTCCTCGAGTCAGGAAAAAAAAGCCATCGATGCAGTCCTCAGAAGTAGCACATCATTAATAACGGAGGGACCTTTGAAGATCCTGCATAAATGTCTAATTAGGTTTGGTAACCTTTAGGAAACTCAAGTGGGTGAATACTAAACAGGCTCGGAGATCTTGTACTGCATGGCAAACTGAGCACTCAACATGTGGGAGAGAGAGCTGACATTGAGCAGGTTTGTTCCCTTGGCTGAAAGGGCATGCAATTTAAGCCATATTACAAGCGCGTCTGAACTACTTGGGCAATATCGCACCAATTTATCGCAGTTAACCATCCCGTGTGCGCAAGTCATCGAGTAGGTGGAACAAAAATACGCTGTTTCTTTTCTTCTCTTTTTTTCCCCGCTTGCCCTTCAAGCAGTGTGGATCGTTGTTTAACATAACTGTGACAAGACTGCGTGGCATTTAGCAGAGCCTTACGTCTGAGTGTTTGAGCCACCAGCCATGTTTCTGCAGATCCAGTGTTGCAGTCATGTGGCCTAGAAGGGCAGCAGGGCTGGTTTACACCACTGTGTCCTTGTCTCACGCTAATAACACATATATTAAGAGATGACAGCAGAATAAAAATACTGCCATGTGCTGTTTTAATGCCCCCGCAGAGCTGCAGGCAGTTATGTCTTCGTCTGTAACTGCAGGCTGAAATACTGCTGTTTCAGGAGTTCTTTTTAAAAAAAATTTAATACAGATTTTCTTTGCAGAAATTATAGAATAAAAAAAATGTCAGCAGGTACCATTCATTTGAATTAGAAGACAATAAAGGTCTTATGTGTAAATTTCTGTCTTTGAAATATTTAAAAATCAAACAGACTAATATTAGTATATTGAATAAGAACAACAGATATAAAGTTTTGACAGTGTGCCGATGAGTTGGGAGGGTCCAGCAAGGCCTGAAGCTCTTCTGGCTAATAGAGTATCACTCACATGTCAATCATGTGAAGACTGGTGCCCACATAAACCATTTAGGCAAAGTTCGCAGACTGGCTAGGAAGCAAATTGGTCGGCCGTCCCCATCAGCACCTGATGATTACTGTTATTATGTGTGAATGACTCAGACCATCGCCAACAAACCAGCTCCGACTGCCAGTGGACAGCATGTCAAATATCTGGAGCCATCAGGGAGAAGCTAAGTCCTATTACCCAGTATGCATAGCATGATTTTACCCTGCTGAAGATGAAAGATGACCATTGTGCAAGAACTGTGGAGGTATTTTTGTCACAGCACCCAAAAGGATTATCCTCCACCACACAGTCGACGACCAAAACACAAGCTCAGCCAATCAAGTCGTGCCATGAGGTCTTCACATGCTTTTCAGTGATGAAGTATGCTTGAGTTTTGGCTTCTAGACTGAACATTTCCTGGCATGTGCAGTGGTATCGGGAGGGAAGAATTTTATTTCTCCCCACTTCATAGAAGATGGATGGAAAGCGTAGCAGCAAGCTAGCAGCAAGTAGCAGCAAGCGTGACAGGTGAGAGAAATCTAAAGGCGTCTGAGAAAAATTCCTCTTGTTCTTTATATACTGTAGGGCTGTGAAGAAGATGGAGTAAGTGGGATGAACCATGCAGAGGGGGGAAAACAAGAATAAACACTGCTTGAATTTGTCTGATTGAACCAGCTCTGAAGAGCTGCTTCATTAGGCAGCTAATTTTTCGTCAGAAACTGTATTTATTTCTCCCCTGATGTTATGATTCAGAGGTTGTTGAGGACTCAAACGACTGGGACAGGGGGCTTTCAATGTGTGTATCTGTTTATATATTCATGTTGTTTTATTTCATCTGTTTTATTATAGTGCTATTTTACTCTTGTGTTTTGTTTTATTAAATATATTTGTTTAGCTTGTACAGCACTTTGGTCAGCTCTGGTTGTTTGATGCAAACCAATCATTGAACAGTATTTCTACGTCCACAGTTGTAAACATGTAAATTGTAATATATATAGAGTGGTCAGGAGGGTATCAAAGCAACAAAATAACAATAAACCTGTCATCCCAACACCCCAGACATATGCTGTTTAATGACTTGACAATATTATATTATATAAACCATGAAAGTCTGACAAATCCTGAAAAAAGTACACAAACAAAAAATGAAAATCAGCAACCTTTTGCAAAAGAGGCGACAAGACATATTTCAAAAGCTGGAGCAAGCAGAATCTTTAAATACACAGTATTTCTATCAAAATAGATATGTTTGTATCACAGCGGATGGGAAGTCGGCCTGATAAACACGTTCCTGTTTTTTTTGTTCTTTTCCTAACCTTTTAAGATCTCAAGCTGTCCACACGCTCTAAAAATAAACACTGTCTGTCCTGGTCGAGATACCTCAAGCTCCTCGCCGTAAAGCTATCTCAGCATACCAAGGCGTACTTCACAGGCATATGCTCTGGAAAATATTTACTGTATGCACCTGCAAAACATACATACAAGGAACTGCACAAACATGCCGGGTTTGTCAGAGCACATTGTAAAATCAGAAGGGCTGTTAATGGAGGCGGACAGCTTGGCTGCTGTTTCATCAAAGTGAAGGGGAAATGCAGATCTGTGTCCTGCAGGATGCACAGAATTGGATCCGCTTCCTTCTGTCTGCTGAATTTGAAACACATACTAGTGAGGATTAGACAGCTTTTACCGCTGTAAAGAGACTTTTTAATGTCCATCCTTTGGCAATATTTTATTTGCTTGTTTTGATATTCCCATTGGGAGCCAGAACTGGCCCCCCTTGGCCAACTTTATCTATCTGTGGAAACCTTGAGGCTATCTTCTTATTTGATTCATATGAAAAGGGCTGTGCAGCTAAAATGTTTCCTTCTGATCCGATTAACAACTGATTTTATGATGGTAGCATCATCGCAATTCAACAAGAAGACTGCAACAAACACCGCAACAAAAGGATGTTGTTTAAAAGAAGATTTACTGAGCTTGGGTGATATGACATCTAAACTGTGAATTAAGAAGTAAAACATAATGACTTTTGTTTTAAGGATAACATGCCTTGTTGTGTTATCTGTCCTAACACGCGGCCATGACTGGCTTTGGGTTGGCTTTGAAGGGTTCGGAAGTAAAGGCCGCCAGCAGCTGGGGCCAAACAGGCAGTCAAATTGGCCCTCTGCCATGTGTGACTGCTGATGACTGGCTGGCCTGTGGCCCGGGGCCATTCTGGCCGCTCCATTTGCCTGATCCGGGAAAGCCACATTCACCCAAAAACAGATCGCTTGTGGTAATTTAGTTAAGGTTGCGTGCTCCATCTGACTGTCAGGCTTGTTCAATCAACCCATATACCCATTTTTGGATTAATTAGGTTTGGGTGGAGTCAGTTTCTTCCGGCATGGCATCCCCTATAGGCCTAAAAATCCCGCTTCAGAGAGCTATGATTGACATCACAGAGGATTTGACCAGTTCCCTTTATATGCTCTACAATGTGATTATGGACAAAAGAGAAATAGCTCCACATTTGCGTTACTCTGCAAACATAGAACGATCGGAAATGTCATCCTTTATTGCTGCTCGACATGGTAGCAAGGCATAATAAAGGCAAAGAGTAACTATTATCTGTGTCTCTGCTGCGTGGTTTCTTGTATTTCTTGTATGTGAGAAAATAAAATTGATAATGACTGAGGTGTAATTTCTCATCACACTGGAAATAATTTCTCTCTGCATTCATGTCTCTGCAGGAGACTAACTGAACAAATAAAGTGAGCCTTTTCCCAAGTGTTCTTTTCTTCTGCTCTCTCCAGCTTAATGCCAGAATCTGCAGTCACTTGTTTTGCACAAAGCAATACTTCTAAAATTACAATCTACCTATTCAGTGTAGAAATGCCTCCGTATCTCGCTTTTCTACGGTAGTTGTACCTTGTCGATTAGTCATAGGCTCTGAGGAAAATGAAAAACATTGCTCCATTTGCACCAGCAGATTACCAAAAGAGGGAAGTTGTTTACTGCCTCCTTTGTGAGATTTTAACACCCATAGTTTACCACTGACACTTCATTACTCTTGATTATTTTACTGAGAGTTTCTTTAAGCATGATTTTTAGCTGGTACTGTTCTTTAACAAAAAAAAAAAAAAAAAAAAGATACATTGGTTCAGTTTGGGGATGTGGAGTTTCAAGAGATTACATTAGGGCTGCAAAGATTAGTTGATATAATTGATTAAGAAAATGTGTTGATGCTGAAATTTTAGCGTCGATGCATCATATAAAGCTACATGAACTGTCACATCACAAACAGGTCTTTATCGCTCAGAGGGGAATGCTCATTTGTTATTGTAATGCACCACAGGAAAGTCAGGGGCAGAATAGCTTGTATGTTGAGGAACAGCTACGAGACAAAGGATAGGGGGATGGGTGGAGGGAGGTAAACTCGCAGCCATGTTAATATGGTACTGAATTTAGCTTCCGATTCGCATTTTCTGCTTTGCCAGAAGGCAGAACGGCCATTCAATTGAATTTTAGAGCACTGAGGCAACATTACATCATATCCAGTTTGAAACCTCTGTTCAAACATGTATGATGGATAACGCAAGATAGAAAGACATGCATAAAAAATAAGTTGTGGTGTTTGGGGAGGTGGGGTGGGGGGTGGAGGGGTGCATTCCCTGCTTTTCTCATAGCTAAATTACCTGGGACCAGGAACAATAAAAAAAACCCACAATACTCCGACTACTTAAACCTGGATTAAATGATCTCTTAAAACATCATCCATCTTTTATCTACCTGCTTCAGGCATGGGAATTGCCAAAGTCATATAGCTATTCTTGTTCAACATATTGTATATATATATTTCAATCCATATATTGTACATCTCCTCTGTTCTTCCTTCCACTGTCCTAATTCTCCTCATTTCCTTCTTACCCGGCTGGCCTTCGGCAGGAGGGTCCCCCTTAGTGCTGGGTTCTGCTCAAGGTTTCTTCCCATGAGCGAGTTTTTTCTTGCCACTGATGGCATTGCCATGTGCTCGGGGGTCAAGTTCTTTGCTTTTAAAGCGCCTAGAGATGACTTGTTGTAAATAGGTGCTATATAAATAAATTGAATTGAATCAATATTTCTGTACGTCCTGTACTAAGCAACTGAAATGCAATACCAAATAATAGTAAAAGAAACAGCACACAGTCAACTAAGTTTTTTTTTGTTTTGCTTTGTTTTTTAACAATGTGTAAGGTTTTCATTAGATCTGGTGTTAAAAGTCCACACCTAACTCTCTGTTTCTAAGAAAAAAATATAAACTAACAGGTTTTACTGTGAGGGGCATTTCACTACAGAACTACAGGAACAGTAGAAGAAGATGACCAGTCTTTTATTAGTTAGTATATTTGTTAAATGTTGTTTCTGCTGTTTCTCTTTTAATTCTGTAAAGCACTTCGTGTTGCACAAAAGTGGTATCCAAACAAAGTGTGATTGATTGACTGACTGACTGACTGATTGATCGATTGATTTTATCAAGATAAGTTGAGCATCAACAGCATAGTATATTTTTCTACAATTGAGAGATTCTAACAGTTACAAAAATGACAGAATAGAGTGCATGGTTCAGTTTATGTACATAAATAAATAGTAAGAGATTAATTATGCTTTTGTATTATTTATCATTACAGCTTATTTATCGTTGGCTGTAATATTTCCATCTACTTCAAAATATTGACTGCAGATGTCTCAGTTGGCTCAAATTTCTCAAATGATAAAATTGTCCTGTTTTAAACATCAACCTACCAGGATCATCTCACTCGCTTCTTTTCCCTCTTGACTCTTGGTGCCTTCACGAGGACATGTCCAACAATGGTTTGACCAGTTTAATAACACGATGATGATGATGACGATGATGATGATTAACCTGACTGTTGCTCTTCAGCATACGGTCCACGTGCGCGGAGCGCTGCATACTTTCGTAAACACTAACAGATGACCTTCGCTTCTCCCCTTTCAAAAACAACCTGAGACCCACGTGAGGCTTCAGCAACAAACTCTGCACACTCAATGCAGGAATAACCCACAAATGGGTGGTAGAAGTTAGCACAAATTTTATGTATTAACTGATGCGTTTTTGTTGGTCAGTGCTCGTGCCCCCCTGAGGAAATGCCACCCTGAGCGGCTGTCCATGTTGCCCGTAGCAGAAAACACTACTGTGATACATTATCGGTCGCAATGGACGCCCAGTCCCATTTCCACTTGACCCTGCAGAATCATCAAACTTTCACAATTTTACGCCCTTGATTTTTCACAGGTAATTCAGGCAGTAATGACTCCGCCTTGGTGAACCAGTGAAAATCTTTTTTTTTTTTGACTCTAAATATTTTTTCTGTGGACAAATTCATTTTTTCGTGGAGAAAAATAATAAATTCATGTTTTTGCAGAAAATTCCCATGCCTGCCTCTCATCCCTGTTCAGAGTCGCAGAGATCTGCTGGAGCCTGTCCCAGCTGTCTTCAGGTGAAAGGCAGGGGTGCATCCTGGACAGATCACCAGTCCATCGCAGGACCACCTGCAGACACCACACTCACTCCTATGGGCAATTCAGAATCACCAACTAACCCAACATGCTTATGTTTGGACAGTGGGATGACGGGGGACTACCTGGACCCTGATGGGATCCCAACCATGCACTTTATTTCTGTGAGGCAGCAGTGCCACCCACCAAGCCAGTGTGCTGCCCCGAGCACTTAGATATTATAAGGTTTAATTGAGGTTTCACAGTTTGTCATTATTAACTGTGAATTAAGCTGTTTCTAAATGATCTTGTATTAAAAACAAATTAATCCAATTTAAGCAGTTTTGTGGTTTTTGAACAGGAACTTGTCTCAGGTGGTCAGTTCTACAAAACACAAAAATGCTGCCTTGTTGCATTTTAACGACTAGAATAACCAAATAATGGGCTAATCCTCAGGATCTGGTTCATGCAGACAGATATCACAGCCGCCATGTTTGCTGCCACTCTTGAAATCCCTCTTCCTACTCTTCCACCAGTAAGCTCCAATTATGGAGTAAATTAGATTCTACACCCCCAACATCTCAACATATGACTTTTAAATGGACGTTGAAACTCAAGTATGTTTTCACATCAATAAAATGTCTGAAAATGTATTTGTTTTACACAGTCTTTACCTTCAATAAGATCACTCCATTCCAGGTTTGAGGAGTTTCAGTATTGTGGTGTTTGGATTTGACCTCCTCTAAGGTGGTCTATTTGTAAGAAAAACATCAAAAACATTGTCCTATATAGAATTCACTACTCAAGACAAGACATAAATTTACTCAGAAATATTATTCTTAGAAATATTCAAGGCTAATCGACTATTTTAAAATGCTTATGACTGGCATATTTAAATAGATTAACCGATTTCAAGTTGACACAGCTAAAGGTTGTGCATCCACTCTTCTCTTCTTACTACTTAATTGCAATTTTCATCAACAGCCATGAAAATATATATTTTTCCCCCGACTTTTCATAACATTTTCAAATGAGGAATTTCCTACCTAAATCACAACGTAACTCTTAACTTTCTTTCTGTCTCTCGGGGACTAAAACCATTGGTGAGAGACTATTTTTATGCAAATGATCAGATATACGCTCCTAATTCATCGTTACTCTCCTTCCCTAGCAGCTCCTCAGAGAGCAGCTTTGAATTAGATGATAATAAAGACGGAGAAGAAAAGTGCGTCTAGTCTCAAGTTTTAAACACTCGAGACTATATAAACATGCAAAACATTCATTCAATGAAGCAACCAGACAAGGACAGAAAAAAATAAACCAAAAAATACACACTGTCTGATACAGTATGAAACAAAGGAACAAAAATCAAACAGGGGCATAAGCATGCATAAAGGTTGTTACTTCCTCTTTCTTTCTTTTCTTTCATTTTTTTATTAAAGATAACATATCTGTTTGTAGTGGTTCTTGGTTGTAGGCAAATTCAACCTCAGGTGAACAACAAATACAGCTTTTTCTCTGTGCCATTATTTATCAAAACAAACAAAGTTTATAGTATTGCCCACATGAAAGTTTTCCTAAGTACCCCAATGATTCATTTCCTCTACCTTCAGCATCAGAAACGTGTTTTTGTGTACTTTACTTTCTTCATGGTTGTGGAGGAATTTTGGCCCATTCTTCTTTACAATGTTGCTTCAGTGCATTGAGTTTTTTGGCATTCACTTATGCACAGCTCTCTTAATGTTCCACAACAACATAAGAAGTGTTTGAGTTCAAGTTTTACATATTTCTTAGCTGACTCAAGGACCACATGGTTACCAGGTCCTACGGCTGAAAAACAAGCCCAAATCACCAACCCTCCCCTGCCGTGCTTCTCAGTGGGCACAAGGTTTTTCTGCTGAAATGGTTTGTTCAGTTTTCATCAAACAGGGCACATTTTATCAAGGCCAAACCACGATTCTCCTCTGTCCGGGAAGTATTTTAGAATATTTGTGCTTTGTTCAGATATAGCTTTGTAAAACTGTCATCCTTTCATCTAGTCATGCGGCAGAAGGAAAAGGACTCAAACGCAGGACTCAATTATCCTTTTAATATAGCACGGGGAAGGCACACAAAGTAAATATCCAAACTGCAGTATTCAAAAACACATAGGTCCAAAACACAAGCTGGGGGTCAAGAACCACTGGAAGACAAAAGAAAAAAAGGCTAGAACGTTAGGCACAAGGGACAAAGACGAACTGGCAAAGGGAAGCTGCCTGTGGTGAGGCAATAAATAGACACCGGCAACGAGCCACAGGTGGACAACATTAGGGTGTGGCAGAGGCTGATTGGAGGAGTGAAGTCAGGGCTGCATGTGACACATCTCTGTTTTAGATGGAAGAGAATTTCACCTGGCAACCATTTCTAAACAGACCATACAATGATCAGTCTTTGTTCTGTGAAGTCTATATGGGGCTAGATTTGACTCTTAGGCTTTATTGCATGGTCTAAAAGAAGTTTGCCAGGACATGTACTCATAGGAAAACATTTTCCACATAGGAAAACAAAATCTCACTGTAGAACATTTAATTCCAAATAGCTTGGTAATTATTATTTTTGTCTTTTTGAACTCTTCCACATTAATGTGCAGCAACGATAACTTCCTAAAAACATTTATTCTGACTTTCTCACTTAGCACTGAGTCGAAAGATAACTGATAAGATAACTGGAGCATACTCCAGACCAACACACTGCCAAAACATTTTTCGTATAGGGATATATACATCTGGGGTCTCATTTATAAATGTTGTGTACGCACAAAACAGGGCCTGAAAGTTGCATAAGTTGCTTTCCACGCAAAGTTTGAGATCTGTTAAAACAAAAAGAAAAACCTATGGGAGAATGTGCACAACTCGATGCCAACTTTCTGCCTTGTGCATGCACATGTTGGAGAAAGGTCAAAATGGTGACGCAGATAGTGAAGTGGTGAATTGAAGCCATGTTCATCTCAGACATTTAACTTCAGTTAATATCAGTTCTATAGTTCTTGGTAAAAATAAACAGCCAACCCGCTGTATCATTGGTGTGTTCCTGGACTGAACCATTCCATAAACACCAAACAAAGTAGGTTGATACGTCATACATACACACATAAAAAATATGAGTATCAATCAGTCTAATCACTGATTGTTTCACACTTGAGAGTGTTTTAGGGACCACCAAGATTTCCTGGCCCCTGATGACGACTGATTAATGCTCTTGGATCTATGTGCTGAACTGGGTCCAGTTGCAAACAGACTGAGCCACGGTGCATTGACCGTTCTTGGGTTTCTTGCAAAAATGGTCTCTTTCCGGCGGGAATTTGTCACACAGTGTTTTATTCTGATAGTGTGATTATGTACATTGTCTTTGCATGATTTTACTGATATTTTAATTGGATGTTTTTAGTGTTTTTGTATATTAGTTTAACCCACTGTGGACTTTCTCATGGAAATGGACGAATGATGGTCACCTGCGAGGTTGTGGGCTTGCCTGGAACAGCTGTTTTAGCAGAGCTGCCAAGAGCTGACTGGAGACCTAGGAGAGAAGACTCAGACCACAGAGGACAAGAAAGAGCACATAACCACCAGTCGTGACAGCAAAGGAGCTGGAACAATCACCAGGTGAGGATGGACCGAACAGCGCAACGTGGTGGCCCATACCCGCAGCAGAGACGGCGACAAATGAAAACAACGTGTTGAGTCAACAATGAGGCTGCGAAACTCTGCCCGCATCTGGTGGTGATGCAAGGGAGTGCAGTGGCGAGCGACAGGCACATTGCGGATCTGACGTACGACGGGCCAATAGTGACACGGCTGTGGTGTGGGACGGAGAGGGCCCTGTTTCTGGGTTGGACTGGTGCGGTTCAAGCTGTTTAAGAGTCCGTTAACTGACAAGTACAGAACAATTTTATCTGGACTATTAGTTATTATTTTTTCTAGATTTTTAGCTTTTAAAGGAAACATTTTACAGTTTGTTTGTTTTTTGTTTTGCTTTTTTAAGAAATCCAAACAGTTTATTCCTACTGTGTTCCTGCTGGGAATCAGAACTGTATCAAACCTGTGATCTGTTTCCCTGGATACTGATTCACTGGTTCCCCTTATTCTTAAAGAATTTGTTGGTGTGGTGCCAAAACATACCAGTTTAGTGGCTTCAAATTCACCGACAGGTATGTTTTTGATATGATTAATAATATATAATGTTAATCTGGAGGCATTTTTAACATGACCAGTGGGTACATGCAATTTCCTTAGCTACAGCGTGGAAGAACAAAAAACACTAAAAAACAATTAACAGCAATGTTCAGTTGCACAAACCCTAAGTGAAAATTGGTTTGTCCATATGAACTGTAATAATGTGAATATGATTAATTGACAAGTTATTTACAACTCAAACATGGTTCTGATATATTTAGTGGCTTGATTCCACACAGATAACAGGCAGGCAGGCAGATAGCAGGCAGCAGCTGATTTATATGCAGAAAGCATTTACGAGGTCTTTTGCATTGACCATTTATGGTAGAATGTGGTTGTGCTGACGGCAGAATATGCAGCACATCCACCTGGTAAACGTCCAGGTGGTCTGTGATTTATAAGGAAAAACTGCTTGTAAGTGTGTATATGTACGTTTATATAAATCAGTATTTCATTTGATTTTTTTTTTCTCCACGCTTTTTCCCGCACGCTTTTTTCAGTTTTTGTGCATAAGTGAACTTTTAGCATGAATCCTATGAATCACACAGTTTTATAAATGAGCTAATGATCAATTTATTAAAGACTACTGATTTACAGCATCTGACTGATTTTACTCTTTTAAATCCTATCAAAGCAGTAAGGGGGTACTATTATCATCTGCATGATTTTTTTAAATTTATTTTATTTCTTTGGAGGAAGGCTTCATTTTTGTTAAATTATGGCATGATGAGAAAAAAAAGCTTTATGTTGTCAACTTAAGACACAAAGCCCTGTACAATTGCATTTCTGTTTATTGTTTTTTCACAAAACATAGTAACTTCTGACAATAAAACTCTCAGCCATTGGCCTTTGCAAATTATGAAATAATTTATGTACATACAAAAAAGAACAATGTTTTGTTTTTTGAAGCTCTCTATAATTGCCAGTCCTTCTCCACATATGTAGCATACAGTACAGGAGTGCAGGAGTAACACAGGTGGAGAATTATTTCCACATTTTCCCCATTTGGACATAATTTCACCATCTAAATTACCCTGGAGAGGAGGAGCTTCATTTTAAAGCATCTACCTGTAAAGTGCTTTTACATCAATAACAAAAGCAAATTACACTTCATGACAATACATATGTCAAAACAAGGTATTTACAAAGACTAAATGCTGGAGCTACAGCAATTCCATCATAGCGCTGGAACTACCTGCCAGATGTTTTGTTATTAGATATCAAGGTAGCGCAGTTCATCTCAACCATTCAGCAAGGACAGACCTTTTACAATAGCATTTAACGAATCACTTTAACGCTGATGTTATTTTTGCAGAAACCATTTCAAGCCTCGGGAATCAATATATGGGAGTTCATCACGTTCTACAATCTGTCAGCAACGTCTTTTTATTTCAAGGTGAAAGTCAGAAAGGAAATATCAGTTACATTCTTTGAGAATTATATGCCATTAAATATAGCCACAAAAGCAAAGTTTTATGAATTGATATAATCAGGAGCCACTTAAACTGTGTTCTGCTCCCACGCATGTCTTCATTCCACTTCTTTCTCGGGAGAATTACAAAGCGAAGGTGTCAACTAGTTTTGCCTTACTGATGGAGCCGCGGGTCTACGGAGACCACTAATTTTGTAAGTGAACGGTCCCAGAAAGAGCTAATGATATGTTAATGCTGAGTGGCAGGCGTTAGGGGGCCAAATGACGGCAGTCGCGATTACCTCAGAGGGAAGCGCCTTGTATGGTTTTGTCAGGCAAACAAACACTGTAAATACAAATAACGCGCGGAACACTGACGTAAAGGACTCCAGGGTGGCTGACAAAATGTCACGGATCTGGGAGAGGAATTGAAAAGCTGAAGACCATACAATTTCTACTTGAAAGATTATTACACCTACACTTTTTTTTTTTTTTTTTTTTAAATACCGTGGAAAAAGTAAAGTTAACTCCACCACACTCCAAGAGATTTCTCTCTTTTGTTTCCTCATTTAACCATAAGAATGCAGTTTCCTTTCAAAAAACTTCTAATTTCTGTCTTCATATCTAGTAGCAGTGGGGTGAAACTTGTGGGAGAAGGTTATTCTTGACTGAAACATACAACAGCATTTTTTTTGTTTTTGTTATTTTGGAAATCCAAACTTTTCCACTTGTTCCTGACTGAGTTTATAGCTTGATTTTATTTTATTTTTTTAGTGCATACGTGTTCCTCTTTGGTTCCTCTTTCCCTCATTGTGTGTGCAGCATATGGCCATTGTGATGGAAGGTAAAAGTAAATGACAAGCTATTTGAAGATGCTCTAGTGTCGGCCTCATGAATAATGCAGAGGGTGCAGTGAGCAGGTTCTCATCGTGAGCTTCAAAGTTTATCGGCCCCCCCCCCTCCCGTCTCCCTAGGAGTGAGACTACAGTGCTGAGGGGAGATTAGACGGACACCGAGCAGAGACCTGGTCAAACTCAATTAAATACAACCAGGATAAATCCATCCTCTCATTGTGCCATTTGGTTTTATTAGGAAAATAAACCCTGCATGCTCGCGCCTCGACAATAGAAAGGGAAATCAGCCTCTGAATTATTAAGCAGGGACTTGACTGTTTGCCCAGCTTCTTCATGTAAAAATATGCAAATTGGTAGACATGATGGATGAAGATTTTCACTAATTATGTCAGACAAAACACCTTAAGATCAGCCAAATTTGTTTCAGACGCTGTTTTGCAAACATCAGCTCAAACACAGACGTTTTCTGCACATCCTTAAAGAATATCAAAAAAGTAGACTAACAAAATTGTAGTCATAATTAAAAACGTTAATTAAATGCAATGTCATCCAAAAACAAACCAATTTATAATTAAATAAAAACGAATGAGTTAATTTATGTATTTCTTTTTTTTTTTTTAAAGTTAATCTTACATTTTACATTTCTCCAGACTTTTTCCAACCCACAGCCATACACGATGATCTGTTACTACAAATAAAATAACACAGAAGCACAACAAAACATATTTTCTTTAAAATATGGCGATGCTGTTAGGTTTTTATTCATAGCTCAGATGTCAGTACGATGATGGTCGGTACAGAGTGATAAGCATCACCCTTGTGCAGGTGTCATGAATATAAAACTTAGTTATGGAGACAAAAAAAAACAAAAAACATTTGTTGTCAGGATGTGAATGTGTTTATTTCTGTTGCAAAGTGGTTCATTTTAACATGGGAGTCAACAGGAGCCAACAACACCTCAACTGGTCAGTTGAGGAACTGCAATTTTTTATCATTTCCTGGATTGGTTCAACCTGAGCAATGTTGGTGCTTTGGTTCACTACAGTGTCTGAAATGGGACAAACTAGGTTTGCCTTTTACATTTGTCTGGTAAGTGCACATGTACTTTGAGGAAGACTCAAAAGAAGATGGTCCTGAATGCCAGCAACATTGAAGTCATTCAACAATGTCTGTCATAATGGTGTCATCTTTGTCTAGACAGAGAAAAGATAGATTTTAAAAAGGGCAAAAACAGAAATATGCAAAAACATGAACAGGACAGCCATGAGAAAATGTCGGTAAACATTTGTGAACCAGGTGGACGCAGCAGATGAGAGAGAAGGGTTTTTAAGAGCGCTGAAGCTGCTTTTTTTCTATTTGACAGATATTTCAACAGGATTATCTCAAGTTTTGGATTGATTACTAACTTTACTTCTCTTCATTTAGAAAATTGTACAGATATTCAGTTCTGTATTAGCAAACTCACTGTGGGAAGTCTGTTTTATTGGCTCCGTTTGTAAATAAAAAAGACAAATGAGCACAAAGATTGATTTTCATGTACCTATGTCACACAATAAACAATGACCAATCCAATTTCTTCAAGCAAACTTCATTCTTTGAATGTTTTCCTTGGTTAGCTCTACGCTTGTGGCCACTATTTGATAAGCTGACGCTTGTGTCAATCTGTGAAAACTTGAACTTCAATCGACTTTTGATGAAATGGTCATTTCGCTCCAATGAGCTGCAACATTAGCTTGTTTACATTTGCAAAACTGACAAATGATGGTACCAACGATACCAAAATAACCCAAATAATTACATTCAGGTGCAGCAGCGCACCTGAATGTAATTATTTGAATGTAGCGGTAACAATCTCACTAAAAGTATTACATCTAATTTTATAGACTAAATTATGTCAGCTTTTATTTTCAATTTAATCTCATCCTATTTAAAAGGTGCTTGAAATTAAAAATGTGTTGTCTTTTTTGATGTTATCTTGCATGTAGTTTGTCCTTTAACAGTTACTGTTGGTGGTCATTTGGACTTTTAATGGGAGGAGTTTGAAAACAGATTCTGGTGTTTCATGAACTGATGGTGCTAATTATTATGCAGTATATATCTAAGCTATCTAATTTTAAAAATAACAGCTTTGTGTGTCTTTTAAAGAAAAAAATGTCTTCAAAATATGTCTGAAATTCTGAAATAAGACACCACAATAACAACTGTCTTTATTATGAGCATAAAAAAACATTTTTGGAGGACATCCAGGGCAGCATATCCATCTATCGCTGGACACAGTTTGCTGCTAAGTATTAAGTATTTAGTCATGGTGAAGTGCTGATATGATGCACAATGGCTGGAAATCCAAGGTTTGCAGAATAGTTGAAATGCGTAGGTCTGACAGCAGACGTATGAGCCTAATCTGGGAAGTTTATGACTCTGGCTCTGCGTTCTGCCTCCAAACGGAGACCTCTGGTATTACATGTTATGCCAGCGTAGTATGGAAGCAAGAAACGTTCAGACACAAACGTAGAGTCCAACTGCAAGTACATCCCAGGCCTAAGAACGGGTGGAATGCTGACTGTGTCACATACAATGAGGCGTTGTTGCGTGGGAAATTTCCTAAACGTTTAAATAATTGTCATTGCATCCTTGTTTGACAATTTGTGTTGCTGTGAAGTTGTTCTTTTTGCTGAGAAGCCTTAAAGCTTTTCTTCACCTCCAGGAACCCTGTAAAAATAGATTTATGGCAGTAAAATATACAGAAGTAGCATTTAAACAGTGTTGATGGTTTGTAATAGTCCCATTGATAGATGATTTATTAGTTGCCCTGATTTGAATGTGTAATTTAGCTGAAGATAACAAGAAACCCTCCAAACACACAAATCTCACTGTTTATTTGAATATGCATCTTTCCTTCCAGAGCCTATAGAGATCTAATTAGCCCCGAGGCCCTTCCTATTGGAAGATGGAGGCCTACACAAACACTTCCCTCCACAAAGCCATTGTAGCATGTAAGTATTTTCCTTGTCTACATGATAAACAAACACTCATGGCAGCCACATTTTTGAGCTATATCAAGCCAGGCTTGGCTAATGATGATAAACCTACATAAAAATACAAAGTGCTGCTAATTAGGCCTGTGTTGATTATGGCTCATTAATGTTGATGTTGCCATGACATGTTTTTGCCAATCATAACTGGAGAGGGCTTCATTTTTTTTCTTTATTACTTTAATTTATCATTGCGCTGATGCTCATTCTCAGTGGCCCATGGTCAGTTTTTCCCCCCCATCTAATGGCACAAAGTGACCAAAGATGGATAAAAAAAAGTTTTTGTTGGCATCACAATGTCCAGTTGCTTATATTATGGTTTGCATGAATCAAGGCAGCATGTGAAATTTTATGATGTAATCAAGATTATGTAATAGAGTAGCTTTTCACCAAATTAAACATTTTAAAAAGCCACTGGGAGAGTAAAAAGTGAGGAAGACCTACATTATTTCTGAGGAATCTGAAAGTATTTGACAGAGGAAACATAGAAATTCAGTAATTTAAAGATCATATCGTTATAGAGCTGTGTTCATCTGTGGCACTAAATATGCAAATCAGTCAATCAATCAATCAAACTTTATTTATAAAGCACTTTTCATAGAAAAATTGTGGCACTAAGTGCTTTATATGTTTAAAAGATAAAAAGAGATTGCAGCCATCTTTGGGACCACTGCTACAACGTTCCGCAGTGGTAGTTCACACAGCACTCGTCTCATCCTCCCATTATGACTGCGTTATTATGCGGTTCCACCTCCTGCACCATTCACACAACACAGCGGGGAGGACAAACAGGCACTACAGAGGTGAAACAAAGCGGCTGTGTGAATGAGACAGATCTGGATGTACCACGTATTCGGCGTGCTCGATATCTGTCTGATGCTCGATGTGGCCTAATTGATTTGTCTTCCAGGAGTTCATCAACGTTTGAGTGAGGGCGGACTGGTGCGCAGCAGTCCCCATTCAAAGATATTTTGGCATCAAGCTCAGCGACTCACAAGTTGGTCTTTTTAGTTAATTTTTAGATCGTTTTTAGTGTCACAGACAAAAATAAATAAATATTGCACATCCTGTGTTCATCTGATGAGTTCGTACAACACTATTTGGAATTATGAAGCAAACAGTTACATTTTTCCTCATGAAAAACTAGCATGCCAGCCAATAAAATTGGTTTCTGATCTCATTGATCATTACAACTCTGGCCAGTTTTGTACACGCACGTCCATGCATCTATCACAGATCAACTTTGACTCATTACCCAATTAGTTTCTTACATTTCTTTTCTTTTTACACTCTATTACTCTAATCTTGTCGCGATGACCTACTTTTCCGCTCCTTCCTTGTTCCCCAGGCACTGGAGGAGCAAGCTGTTGCACTCCCACTCACACACGAAGCCCTCAAGAGAATTATTTATTTTGCCCAGGTCTGGGACCAGTCTAATTTTGGTACAACTACAGAGTACACAAACCTGAGTCTTGACAATTTTTTTTTTTTTTTGCTGAAGGCAGGCGAACTGTGAGCTGCTGAGAGAGACAGAGAATAAAACATGGCGTTGCAGCGGCCTTTGATCTTCCTTTCCCCCCCTTTTCTCTTGTTCAAAGAAGCAGTGAGGAGCCGTCCAGCTGATGCAGGAGCAAGGGTCCCACATCTCTGCCACAAACAGGCACCCTGGGATGAGCGGGCAGCAGATTATTTATTTTTGTTACTTACACTGTGTTAGTGCAAGCAAAACAGGCAAGGGATTTCTTTGGAGCTTTATTTCATGCTGTGTAATCTCAGAAATAAATTCACCTAATGCAAAAATATGCAGGGACTCAATCTCTCATTAGGCTTAGAGATTCAACTGACTCTTCAGCCTCTGCTTTAAACATATCAGGCTTCTCATAAAATCCAGCAAAAAATTAGGTACGACTCCAATTCTGACAAAGTGATGAGGCTACGTGAAGATGCAAATACAAACAAGTCTCATACGCCCACGTTTTAATCACAATAGAACATGGAAAGCTTTCAGTGTTAAAAGTGAAAAGTTTCAAAATGGCATGAAAAATATTAACTCATCATGAGTTTGATGAAAGTAATGTCTCAAAAAAAATGTCGAAAAAGTTATTTAACAAAAACCAAACAAAAAAAGACACACAAAAGGCAGAACTTGCATCTGCCTCGATTTGCTATTGAGTATTAAAAAAAAGCATCACAGAGAGGAGAACTGGCAGAGATGTAAAAAAAGAAAATAGCATGTATGTTAGTTGTGAGACAATTTCAAAATGATGTTCGTCAGCATAAAGACTTGGTCTACTTTATATTATCATCAAATAATTCAGAGAATCCGAAGAAATCTCTGTGCGCATGGGACAAGGATTAAATTCAATATGTACTGTTTGGGCCCTCGGGTGGCACAGCATTAACCACATGCATGATTCCGTAATGGAAATGTCTGGAAGCCACTGTTTGAACCCTGGACCCCGCTGGGAGGAGAAGCGCCTGCGGTCCAACATAACTGTGACTTTGTCCAGCCAGGATCATTTCAGAAGTGGAGAGCTTCAGATCCCTGTCTCCTCGGCTGGATTCACAAGTTTACCTGAATGCTTTTAGATCTTGTGACAATATGATCCTTTAAAGAGGTATTTCTCACCACGTCCTGTCTTTTTCAGTTACTATATATATGAAAGACAATTCAGAGAATCTGAGGATGGTATCAAATAAATGTGCTTTTCAATTTTTAATATGAATATTTTTTTCTCTTATTTGGTTGAAATACCTTAAAACTCTCGGCCTACATGGGTCAATGTAAACTTGGCAAGTCTGACAAGTCTGAGCCCACTTATGGTGTATTCTCTGCCATACTTCCATAAACAGACACACCTTAAATATAGCCGAGCAGCAAAATATACACAGGACATGTCTTTAGTGAACACTCGCTTCAGGGACGCTTAGAAACTGCGCTGTCATTGACCAGGATGATTTTTTTTCCCTCAACATGTGACATTTTTTCTGTTTAAATACTGTATTTCAATGGTTTTCATATGTTCTGTTGGGAATAAAATGAAATGATTGATTATTCTGTTATCACTGTCTTTTTTTCTTTTGTTCCAAGCTTTGTTTCGTTTTTTTCTTTTTCTTTTGGGGGGGGTGGGGGGGGTGTAAAATAAAGGAAAATCACTTTATATAATTCAATCTTTTAATGATTGTGTGCCGAGAATACGAGTGTTAATCCCGTAAATAATGAAAAAGTGCTTTTAGTGCCATGAAAATTAATGCCACTCAGTAGTGATTGTATGAAGGCAAACACCTGTGCATCATGCGAAGCCAAAAGGAAACTGCAGAGAATGATTTCTTTAACAGGCAGCCAAGAGGTCAAACTCTATTAGTGATCTTCCAGCAGACAATCTGAAAGAAAGCGTGTTCCTCATCTCGCTGAGAGTCTCTGAAAATGGGCTTCTCTTTGTCAGAGCAATTTGTTGATGATGCATGGTTATGATAAGAATTGAGTGAAGTGTCTGTCGCTGGCCAAGGCCTCCACAGCCGAGGCGCCCGGGCCAACACAAGCAATCAGCTGAGGTCCCGATTGAACGCCTGATAACAGAGGGTTCCTGATTGCTCATAAGTACATCAGCCAGCAGGCGTTGAAGACACTTTGTGCTGATTTTGAGCGACAGTTGGTCAATCAAAATGAACATCTCACAGCAGCAACTATCAGTGATGGAGTTTACACCAGATCTCTGTGTTTGAGCCATCAGCTATCTGCCTCGATGAAGGAAAACCTGAATGATCCACTGGCGTCATCTTGCTATAAGATTGCTAAAATCTATATCTGGATTTTTTTGTTTTTTTCTCTCAACGGATGTTGTTTCCTAAGACTTGGCTTCATTTTTTACAGAAGTTATAAGGTGAGACTAATGTTTCCTAAGCAGGCCAAACGTAGACACCATTGGGTTAATGTTGACTGCTGCGCAATTGTCAACAGGCATAAAGTCACAGTACAGCATCGAGAAAATTATGAATAGGAGAAGAGCCTAGAGGTCAGGTTTATACTGTACAATGTTTTTGCAGTCTTACAAAGATTAATTACTTGTATTTCAGGCTGCAAACGCAGCATCATTGTGCCCACCTCAGGTTGCTGCCAAAGTGCCAGCGAGTCGAACGTTGCTGCTCGCCATCATGGCGTTAATGTGCTTTGAAATCAAAAAGAAAGAGGAGGAAATCGTTTCTTCTTCATTTAAGGATCACATTTTTATTCAGTGTTTTTCTGTCATGTTTGGTGCTGTTTTGGGTAGATTACGGTGCTGTGAGGACACACTGATGTTTACGTTATTTCATGGAGCATTTCCATTGGTTGTTTAGCTGGTACAGATTGCAGAAGCACACTGACTGTAGCCTAACTTCTCTAAACGTCTGAAACTGCTCATATCTGTCACAGCCTGTCTGTGATTGCAAGATGGTTATGCATTTCATTTGTTCCTGGCTCACTGTGCGATGTACAACCGCCAATTTTCCCTTGGTCGCGCATCTTTCATCCGAGATGAAAATGTGTGGAAAAAACAAGCCTAGCAGTGAGTTGGAACACATCCACCTCAGTTACCAGAAGTTGGTAATTTTAGCTTAGTTTAGCTAATGTTTTCTAAGGCTAAGGCCCCTTTACATTCATTCTGATTAAATTTGTCCATACATTCTCATTTTTGTTGCTGCTGCCCTCAGAAATAAAAAAATAAAAAACTGCCAGAGCTGGCAAACCAGTCCCCTACCTGTCCCTTATCCGTGGTTAGAAACCAAAGCAAATAAGTAACCATTGTGAGTCCAAGCCAGAGTTGGTCACGGTAATCTGTTAGTACTATTAACAGCAAAACAAGCACAATTTTCTTAAAATAAGAATGACTATGCTCTGTTGGGTCTTTAGTCACAGCTCATAAATCTACAAAGTATAATTGTACCTGATGAGGTGTATAAACGCAATTCACTCCCATGTAGTTGCCATGGATGTGAAAAATAGCAATGAAAATCAAAGCCACTTCATTTGGCTCTTTATATGTTTATTCCTGCTGTATTGCTGGGCATTTATAAGAAAAAAAAAGGGGTGGAGGGTGGGGGGGCACGTTTTGCAACTTCCAGGTTGATGAAAGATTAGTAACTCAGATTCATTGATCAAAACTGGCAACCAACAAAACATGCATTTATGAGTCAAAAATCCAACAGTATTGGCTTGAAATTGACCCCAAGAAGACCACGACAAATGTTGAGGCTGTAACTTTTGTGGTCCAAAGCAGCCGTTTAAAAAAAAACGATCAGCCACACAGTTAAAACGACCACCCTCGATATAGTGCAGGCCGTGTTGCTGCTTCGTCTTCTTGAGATGAGGTGAATTAACCCCATTATCATGAGAAAACTAGCTTTTTATGCCAAGTTAACGACACAGATTAGCCCACAAGCTTTTCTATCTGAAGATAATGACAATTAATTGCAATCTCCAGATAACCACATTAAAGAGTGATTTCAAGCATGGCCATTCTTGGCTTCAGTGTAAAAGGACCCTTAGCTCTCACAAAGGGGTCCTTGAAAGGTTTAAATATGCTTTGCGGGAGGCTATCAGATATGGTGTTGCATGAATATGAAATAATGAACATATAGCTTTGACTGAACTGCATCATGTTGAGAACACACAGCGGCCTCGGCTACCCCCGACTCACAGTTGGATAATCTTTGATGTTTTGTCTTTTCCAGGTTCAAAGCTTTGGGAACTATTTCAATACCTGTAAGGAGACAACATATTTATCAAGCGTGATGCATAACGAGACCATTGCAGTCTCTTGCATCACTGGGAATTACACTGTGAATTGCATTCATGAACCTTTGATTACTGGAAACAACAACGGATGCAAGATGTTTGCTTTTTGATTCGTATTTATATTGCACAAGTCGTGAAAACTGTTCATTTAAAAATGACACAAAGGAAATCATTTGTCACTTCATGAGAAAATGCACGAGTATTGTACTGTTCATAAGGTTTCAGGCATTCACAGTAAATGGTTTCAGCATATGCTACGGATAGCTTTTATTGATTAGTTCACCTCACACAAACTTCAGTGGATGAAAAAAAAGAAAGAGAAAAAACAAACAAACAAAACAACAACATCAAATCAATAGCTGGGGTAACCAACCTTTACGAACAGCACCAACTGTTTTAGGTACACTTGCAATTTTTCAAGGTACAAAGGTTGTTCCAAGCATCTTGAAAAATAGCCGTCATAATTCCTCCGTGCATTCAAGCTGTCTCTGCTCCTTCTGCTTCTCCGTGTAATCCCAGACGGACTCTGTGATGTTTAAATCAGGGGCCACGCCATCTGTTGCACGGCTCCCTTTTCCTCCCTATGTGTGAAAACGGCTTTTGTGTGTGTTAAAACAGAGGTAAGATAATTTTCTACAATGGTCAGCAGCTCATGTGAGGATGGAGGATTGGGCTGAAATCCATCCTGCATCACAGGTACAAGAAGTTTTCAGTTGCTGCTCCGGTAAGTCACAGACGCTGCAGACTTTTACCATTCACAGGTATGTGATACGACAGCGTTCCCTCAAAGAAATATCAAAAATATCACTCGTTTAATTTGGTTCTCTTTAGACACTTCAAGTGCCTCCGTGGAAATCTGATCTTACAAAGTATGAAAATTATAAAAACCCGCCACTATATTTCTAAAAACCTGATCTTATTCGAAGAGCTTTAAGGCCAAAACCAAATCAACAAATATCCGTACATCTGAATATTTAAAAAAACAAACAAACAAAACACAGACACACACTCGTGGAATCCCTCCAGTGTGATCCCAATCAGAGGTATTACAGCTTTTTTTCCGCTCAAATGGTTTGAAACTGTAAGCTATGGCTGCGTAATCACCAGGAGGATTTTGATCTGACTTTATTTAGAGATCAATTGCTTTGTCATATGGAATCCCCCATGAATTTAGTCGCCTTGTCGTAAAGAACCTGAACAGAATACTTATTAGCAACTCCTGTTGAACACACTAAAAGGTTGTGGTCTCTGGAAAGTGATACACACACACACACACACACACACACACACACACACACACACACATACTTATATACATATACATATGTGGTTGAGTTTTCTTGGAGAGGATTTAAACTGGAGGTCAAGGCCTGACTGTTTTCGCTGGAGGGGAAAAGAAAGTATTATGAAGCGTATACATGCAGCCATGTGCACATTTTGTTTTTGTCAGCCATCAACATTTGAACGCATCCATAGTGGAGTGTCCTTTGACTGAACCGTGCAGGCAGGGCTGACGTGGAAGAGGCTTCTCGAATGCCTGGCGGTGAGCCTCGCAGTCATCACACGCGTCTCCGTGGAGCGTGAACGCTTTGTCTCTATGAGACCTTTCAACTAAAAAAACCACCGCTAAAAAACAAAAACCAAAAAGACAGTTGATATTTGAAATAAGACGTTAAGAAAACAGAGCTGGCTCCTCTCCCGAGCTTCTCCCTCTCTCCTCCATTTCATGTGCATGAGTTGGGCAACTAGCAGAAGGTGAGAAACATTCAGTTTTTTAAAAAAAAGGGGGATTAGAAGTTACTCTACCTTAAATGATCTTGCTTATTAACACAGTTTGACATGTTTGTGGACACGTCCTGAAAGAAACCCCTGCAGCCTTTTAAGCAACAGAATGTAAATTTTATTTTCAGCAAATGGATAAAAACATCATTTGCACAGTTCCTCCTCTTTAAAATAAATAATAATACATATTGGCTGGACATGTGCACACCCTATTGTAAGCTGGAAAAAGTTTTTGACACATTATGATTATCATACAGCGTGTCCTTTTGCCACCTATGTTCAAACCACTTATTTTTTCTGTCAAGATCTCAGTAACAATATATGCTGAAATCTGTAAAACAACAGAAGCAATATACTTACTTACAACTTCACCCAGGTAAGGACTTCAGAAACAAATTATACTTTTTTCTTCTTGTTTTTTTTTTAATTTTTTTTTTCTCTAGAGTCTATAGTGTGAATCTCAAACACAACAATGACCGACCCATCAGCGCAGCTTTCTCAGGTCTACCAGCCTCATACGGAAGCAGAACAACTCAATTCTGACAGTTTATAGCTGAGAAATTATACATCGGACTAGGCAATAGAAAGGTGAAAGAAGAAACAGATTGAGACATACACATTACATTGCAACATCTGCAAAATGTATTGTTAGGAGAAGAGAAGAGAAGATGTTTTCCTGTTGGAACGATTGGAGGCATTAAAATGAAAATGTCACTCTTTTTATTATTCACATCACTTCCTTAGCACGTCAGCTACTGGTCCTTTACTGTACTGCATGTGCAACAGCAGCACTATAATGTCAAGGTATATGTTTGAGTCCAACAGAAGTGTGGCTACAGCCATGTTGATGTTTATGGGGTAAAAAACAAAAAAAACAACAACCAGAAACTGTGCCAGATATAGAAAGAAAAAAAAAAAGGAACAAAATACTATTCTCATATTTTATATGAGCAGTCAAATGACTACTGATTAGCTGCCAGGGAGACAGCATTGCATGTGAAACTTTTATGGGTTTTTTTTTTAAGCACAAAGACTGCAAAGGAATGCATGAAAGTGAGAGTTAGGCTGTGCCCATCGCTGGAATGAAAGGACAGGTGCCTTCCCGAGGAAAAAAAAAAAAATAAACAAAAAAAAAAAAAATGCTCCAACATGTAATGCATTCTGCAGTCAACGGTTGGACTCGAGCCCAAAATCTGAAACCTTTAATGTCTTTTGCACACAAGGTTTCCTCCCAAGTCAAGCCACTTTTGAAGTCTGTGTCAAAACTCGCTGTGGTATGCTTTTGAAAATCCATACAGGGAGGTAAACAAACCAAAAACTTTTGAAGTCAAAGCGTTTTTCCCTCAATCTCCTGTGTTGTCTCTGAATATTTTTTTTTTCCTCCAATGCACTAAGGCAGACAAAATCATTTTCTCTGACAATAAATTACTCATACATTTTAAAGTCTGAGAGATGTTAAGAGAGACGTGTGGGGGCTATGAGAAGACGCTGGCACCCTCGCTGTTGCCGTACAGATCGGCCAGCTTTTTAAAGCGCGGTCCCCAGTTGCTGAGATAGTCATAGTTCTGATCTGAGTCTGTACTTAATGACTCCAGCGAGCTTAGCGACTCGGCTACAGAGCCGCTGCCTTCAAAGGCGTATGTTTGCAGAGAGTCGTACGGGGGAGCTGATGGGTCCACATCAGCATCCTTCAGTCGCTCCCAGATAAACTCTCGGAACACCACGTTATCCGGCAGGGATTTGTACGATGGGCGGGAAGCTGAGGGGTACTGAAAGAAGGTCGGGGTATCCGGCGTGACATCCCTCCGTACGTTGGGGTCCCTGATGATGTTCAGGTTACGAAGGGTGACCATGTCAAAAGCCTCCGTGTCCTCCTCTCCCCCTCCCTCGTCGTCATAACGGACGATGTTCTCTCTAATGTCCCTCTCTTCCTCAAGAATCAGAGGCTCCTTCCTCCTCCGGCGCATCATCACGATTAGAAGAACCATCACTGCAGAGAAAAGCAGAGGTGACTGGGTTAGTACGGATGGATTGTGCTCAGTCTCAGAGCTGGCGAGGATAAAAAAGATGGAGAGGCTGATACTTTCATCGCTAGCTCTGGCATTGTCTTGCTGAAATAACCTCAGAAAAGACATCGCCTTGGTGGTAGGTCTCCCCTGCTATGAGAACTGATGCACCACTTTTACCATCGCTGATGCCAACTTTACCACCAACTGACTCACTCACCTCAGCTGTCATGAAGAAAAAGAAAAAGGGTCCAGAATTTTTTCCTACACTGAAATAAGGAGTGGGATTTACTTAAAGCCATTCTATGTGGAAATACCACTCCTGTACACTGGGACATATAGATTTGCTGAGTTGACCCATCAGCTACTGCTAATACTTCCATTTTAACGAGTGGAGACGAGTCCTGGCATCTTGTAATACCGCTCAGATCCACTGGAGGTGCACTTCATTGCATATGAACATGTCATATACTGCACCCATGTGGTCAAAAGTGGTATTACTAGCAGGAAATAGTGTCTTATTTATAATCAACAATTATGAATATTAATAATTTCACTGTACAATAGCTACACTCTTCATTTCGCTCCACATCTGTTCATATTGCATCTGTTCATAAATCCCCCCCGTCCCCATAGGAGGGTTCTGTGGCATACTGGTTAGAGACCCAGATTGGCAACCAGAGAGTCGCCAGCTCAATCCCCAGCCGGTACCAATGATGTGGGTGGGGGGAGTGCCTGAACAAGCACCTCCCCATGTCCACATCCATGGATGAGGCACCCCTGAACAAGGCACCCACAACCCCCAGGCACCACACCATGGCAGCCCACTGCTCTGGGTCCAGCAGCCCAGATGAGTCAAATGCAGAGGTAGAATTTCCCCACAGGGTTTAATAATAGTATATAAAATATATATATATTTATTGTTATTATATTAAATAAATAAATAAAAATCTCATTTCAATATGGTCCCAAAAATGACGTTTTCTGCTACTGTTAATAAAAAAGAAAAAGGAAGAGGAAATAGAATAAAGACACGTGCTAGACGCCATTTCAGAAGACCGTCTGTCTCATGGACATGAAAGTCTGATGTCAGATGTTTTCAACTGTATTATGAGATTGCTACCATCTCAGAATTGTGATGTACAGTTTGGTTGGTGGTGTAAATGTAACCATTTAGGCAATAAAAGTCATTTCAGGGCACTTTATACAGACAGTTAACATGTTCAAGTCAAATTACAGTGCGAATTGAAACAAGTTATACGATCGAATTTAAATCAAATTCAGTGCAATCCATTTTTATTCCAAATCAATTGAATTCAATGCCATACATTCCAATTCAGTATAATAATATCTATAAAATGCCAATCCCCAATTTCGCTTCAAACTTGGATCAGAGCTCCACAAAACTAAAATCCATGGCCCTCTGCAATCACACCAGGAGCTCTCCTCCTGCCCCTGCTTCCTCCCCCATACATTATTGCTGAAAATAACTCTACGCCCAAGCAAAGTGGCAAATGTCTAATGATCCTCCATCCATCAAAGTCAAGCTGGTACCAGTGAAATATCGTTCAGTGGGCCCATATTTCTCTCCCGCTCAGCATCCAGCTTCTTCTGGCAGCAGTGAAAGAGGCCTGGGAACCAAATTCAAACAGCACTTCACACACTCTAATAAGAGAGCAAATGGAGGAGATGGAAGGAAGGAAAGTGTCATATGGGAAGACTGCAGGAGATGAATGGGCAGCTTTTTGTTAGCTGTACGGTGACTGTTAGTATAGCAGAACAGCAGCTCAAGTATGAAGACTCACCAGTTTCGGGAAAAAAAAAAAATACTTGCAATGCTCCCTCCGGTGCAACAGCACTTCTGTGACACTTTAGTGCTTTGAAATACAATGCCGAAGTTGTCTGATCGAGATTGCATCCTCTGATTTCAGCCTTCTCTTCCACTTAGTAAGGCTTCTCCAAGTGAATTACAAAGTGACGCATTAAAATAAAACGTTTTCAGCGCTTTCAAGCAAAGCTCTTCAGGACTTGATGCCCAGAGGGCATCCATGATGTGTCACAGACTCGAAATGGGCCAAGATCCGGTCACAACCCCTCTAGGATGAGCAGGTGGATGGGCGAGCATACAAAAGTGGCCAGCGTGACGTACGGAGGATCCTGGAAGACGTGATTTCCACCTGCGGTGGTTTAGCGAGCCACGATCGGGACACGACAGCAGCCCTCTTTTCACAGCGCATGTACTGATGATGTAAACTAAATGAACAACAGAAGAAAAAGGTGATCGATTCAGCGCTACAAAGGCTTTTGCTGTAATTGAATTGTTTAAATGATCTCCCTCGCACAATCAATAGTGAACAAGGTGAATTTTCTGGGCTGCCCTTTTCTTACCAGCAGGCCTCACTTTCTCATTAGAGTATTTCTATATGTGCTATTCTGGTGAACCCTTCCCCCTCCCCCGCCTCCCACCCACCCACACACACACACACACACACACCTCATGTGTCTCTGCACTGCGGTGCAGCGTCTAAGAGATGTATTAATCAGCAGCTGTGATGCTTTATAAGAACAAAAGTCCTATATTCAAAAACTAATTAATGGTAGGTAGGACATGTTTATAGTGAAGTCAGTCATATGAAGAAAAATATACATCCCTCTAAAATTATTAAAGGTCCTGCTGACAAACTGTTCTATTAGTCTTACTGAGTAATGAGGACCAACATGCACACACTTTCATACTACGTAGTCTCATGGTTCAAAATCCACGTTCCCCTGGAGAAAATTGGAAAATTCTCTTTTTCTACAAGATTAACAACAACAACAACAACTTCTGCATAACGTTAACCTCAAAATAAAGTACATAAAGGTTTACAGTTTAATATGATTATCATAGGAGGGGGGAAGAAAAACCACTGCAAGCACATAGTCCATCCCCAAATCCCAAAAGGTTATGATAAAATGTACAATACATAAGATGAGAATGGAGGAGTTTAAGAACACGGTTATTCTGAATTAGACAGCAGTGGCACAGCTCAAATAAATCTGAAACAGGGTGATGTTCACCACTGCATAACATCCTCCACAGTTACCTGATCTAAAGCCAGTACAGCACCTTCGGTGGTGGAACGGTGGTTAAGCTATGATGTCAGTATGGACCCAATCTCAGAGGAATATTTCCAATACCTTGTCAAATCTATGCCACAAAGTATTAAGGTAGTTCTAAATGCAAAGATGGTCCCAGCTTGATACTAGCAAGGTGTAAAGTGACCGGTCTACATATGGGAACTGAGAAAAACAAGTTACTGGAGAAGAATATTGCCTCATTCTTGTCTAATTTATGTTTCATGGCGTCAAATGTTGATGGAAGATCTGGCATGCAGACGTAACAGTTCAGTACTCAAACCCTGCTTTTAGAAAGCCATGCTTTTGAACTGCAGGATGTGGTTTGGCATTGCTTTGCTGAAAGATGCAAGGCCTTCCCTGAAAAAGATGTTTGCATGGGAGCACAAGCTGCCCATTTAATAGGTACTACTGCACCTCCACACCATCAGAGATGCAGGATTTCGAACTGAACACCGACAACAAGCCAGATGGCGCCTCTCCGTTTTAGTCTTTAGCTCAGGGTGTTCATGGTTTCCCAAAAAAGAATTCAGACTTTCAATGCGTCTGACCTCAGGGCCTCAGTTCATTTGAAACAAGCTTTTGCTCAGAAAAAGATGTTTCTGGAACATGTTCACTTGTGAACTCTTTTTTTTTGTTTGACATGATAGAGCTTTGATTTGCATTTGTGGGTGGCACAGTGAACTGTGTTCTTACGTTGTAATTTCCAGAAGGGATTTCTAAAACACAAACACGCCTGTTTAAAGACTGTTCAAAGCAGTGCCACATGAGGGCCTGAAAATCCTGGATACCCCAATACTGACTCTCAGTCTCTCCTTTGCACAGGATATTACTAGATAATGAGAGATGTAAAGCTTTTGCATTATCCTGGAGAGGAACTTTATTCTGAAATTGTTTAAAAATTTGTAGATCCAATTTATATTGAAGTTTTTTGAACCTCTGTCCGTCTTTTCTAACATGTTTTTTTTTTTTTTTAACCCATAGTTTTGAAAAAAAAAAAGGTAATTTTTGTGACTTGTTAGCCAAGGAAATGTTCATCCAGGTTTCCTTTCAAGTTTTTTTCTTTTGATAAGTTATGAATCTTTTTTAAAAATTTTAATAATAAAAAAAAACATAATACAAAGGAGAAAACGCTGCAATTATACAAAATACACATCCGAACAAAAGCTGACATTTACTGTAAAAGAATTGTACATTTTAGGTTAAAAAGTCACAATTTTTTGAAATGTATATTTTTATTGTATTGTTTTATTGTAAAACAAGTCTTAAAAAACGTTTTCTAAGATCATGCACATTTGACAATTTTACAGCAAAAGGGGTTTTTTTTCATGAAAGAAAATGTAAATATTCTGAAATTGTTTTGTTTTTTTTGTTTTTTTTAGGACAAAGTCTTTTTACATTTTCTAACAGTTGTAATTTTACAAAAGAAAAAAAAGTGAAATTCTACAAAAGTGAAGTTGGGAACTTTTGCTTTTAAAACTAGCATCGACACCCAGAGTTCCAGCTTTTCTCTTTCACTATAAAATAAAAATCTTGTTTTAAGTTACCACATGAACTTACTCTGCTAGAATTCAGTTACGTTAATTTATGAGTTTAATTTCTTCTTCTTCTCTGTCCTCATTTTTTTTCAGCAAAAAAGAAATACTCATTTTCAGCTTTTTTTTTAAACTTGTTACTTTGCTGTCGCCAATCTGTTTTTACATAATTTAAAATGAAATTCATATTTTATTCACTTTTTTACGGTTTAGATCAGTTCAAGGGTTTGACTACTTGTCAAGTAAAAATGTGTTGCTGCACTGATAATTTCATTAGCACTCAGTCATTTGCATCCAGAATTTAGAGTTCATTTCATGTCATTTGCTTTGGTTTCATGATAGTCTTGAATAATTTACAGATTTTTTCAAAATTATTGCATCTGGCTTTCTGGAATATGTGTCGAATATGTAAAATATATGATATTGATGATTTGCAACTACAAGAACCAATTAAAGCTGCATGCGGCGTTGATTGGGCCCTCGCATCCATCGCAACCATCTTATTGTCCAAAATTTAAAACCATCGTATGTATACTATTTGATTGATCTGAGTGTCCCGCACAGGAATTAATGAGGTCAGGGAGGACAGGGTTTTTGACAATCTTGAACTTGATCGGACAAAGGAGGGCAGAAATATCATAATCCCTTATGATTTCATATTTTCAAAAAAAAAATAGTGATTGACTTTTGAATAGACCGTATGTTGCAGTGTATGAGATGTTTGTCTTGGGGAAAGGGATGTGATCCTCTGATCGCACCTCTTTAGGACTTCTGGATGATTTTTAATAAATGTTTTAAATTGGCATAGGAAAACTTATCGACTTCCTACTTTACGGTGAATAATGCAGGTGTTGTTGGACGTCTGCCCAGGCTCTCAGACTGATCTGATGAAGTATGGAGTAAATACAGGCCAAGGTGAGAAAATAATGCTCTTTTGTCCAGAAGGTGGGGCTATGGAGTTCATCCAACACTGTCATGGTGAAGTCTCATCAAACGAATTCATTTTGGGACAGTTTGGACAGTTCCGCAACTTTTCCTGTCATCAAAAATTTGAAGCATCACCATGAGCTGATCCTGTGATGATACTCAATTTTATTACTTGATTAGCGTCATCAACTCCTTAAGCATGAATACGAGCAGGTTTGACATCTCTGTGACCATCGTGTCAGGAGACCCACATCCAAACGTGGAGCGAATCACTACCTGTCACCACTAGGGGACGTTGTGAGCGTGACTGAATGTGTTAAGAGTTCAACTCAGATCATAGTCAGGACGTCTGGGGCCACTGGGATGGTGAATGCCAGAGTTGGAGAGAGTTGAATTTTCATAGTGGAGTGTCAAAATCTGTCACCACGCTGTGGGCGGGTCCTATTATTCACACCAAACATAAGGTGGATTCAATCAAATCCCTGGCAGGAGTTCCTTCTGGCAGAAGACCTTCTAAGCAAAACTCTGGCCAAAATCATAAATTCAATCCAGCATGATGAACTTCCTGTACGTTTTAGAGTATGGGACCTCGAGACTTTGTGCAGATCAGCACTCTGCAGAAACCTTCCAGTTTTTTTCTGCATCTAGGCAAAGCACATGTGAGATTTTCAAGGTGGCACCGTTGAGCCATTTTTTTGACGCCCATGTGGACGCACTCTTCAAATAAGTAACTTTTCCACAGACTGATGTGTATGCAAAACTTGTTGAGTTTTGGGGTATGGGAAAGCCCCCCCAAAAAACAGTCCTTTAGTCAGAAAAATCATAGCAATAATAATAACAACAATCATAATAATAATAACAATAATGAAAAGAGCAGATACAATAGCACTTTCAGTGCTTGGGTCATTAAATGCCACAGGTGAAGAAGAGCAAGACAGAGAACAAAGTGTGTGGCCACATGAGGAGGTGTGCTGACCGATATATCGCTCTCCGTTCAGGGATGTCGTAGTCGGCTGCAGCACATGTGAGACGTAATGAGCTGCTCAAACACCACTGCAATCAGCACAGCAAACCTCAGTCTCACGCTCTCTGCTCTGCTGTTTATCAGTGCTGCTGGATGCTTGCTGCATAATTCAAACAGCTTTTTGATGTCCACATTGTTACTATTGTTATCAGTCACACTTTTAACTGCATCTGTTCAGACTAGAAGTCTGTGTTTATTTACTGCCTTAACAGTATTACTGTTTGATCTGCTTTGCCTTCTGTGTCTTATTTTTTCTTTTAAACCTGCTGGTAGGGCTCCTTCTTCCACTTCTCCCAAGAGAAATCTTTTTTTTTCCATTTTTCCCTTCAGGTTTTTGTCCAGGTGGGAAAAAAGGTTAATTTTCTGCTAATTGGCTTGTTAAGCTAATAAAAAAAAAAAAAGAAAGAAGCTGCAAGCAGGGAAACGTACAAAAAATAGGATATTCGGCTATTCAAATGAAGAAGAGCAATTTACGCTAGCCGAGGCAGAATTCTACTTACATGTCAATCATGTCTGCTCTCAAACTGGCCGGGAGGCAAACCAGAAGTAGCTGGCGGTCGCCCACCAGCACACCAGCATTATGTGTGAGTAACTCAAAGATGCTCTCGCCATCGAGCCGTCTCTGACTGCAGATGGATATTTTTACATCGCAAATGTCTGCAGCTGTCCACGGAATCTACATTTGAGATATAAACCATGACAGAGCAAGAAATGGGGCTGATGTCACCGCGAGGAAGGAAATTCCACACTGGAGGAACGAGTAAACAACTGAGGTAAATGCTGTAAATCATGTCTGGAATCAAAGAGAAGGGCCAATAAACCAAAGAGGCAAAGCAAAGGTCCAACACTGGTGTTACTTTGTTCTGACTTTCCACAAGTGGAAAAGGAGGCAGGTTTTCAGCTGTCAGGCTCCTCTCTTGTGAAACCACTTCCCAGGTTGTGTTTCAGATGCAGAAGCCCTCTCCACCTTTAAGATTAGCCCTAAAACTTTCCATTTTGATAAATATTATGGTTATGTTGCAATAAGTGTAGACGGGGGATCTTGATGCACCGTGCTCGTTCCTCACTCTGTTCTTTGCTCTTAATAATATATACCATTATTATTGCCCATTGCTCTCCTTTTCCACTCCTGGTGCTTATTCAGGATGGGGGGAGTACACTGAAGTGAAGATTTAATACAATCTGTTGGGTTCCTTAGCTGACTGTTTGTTTGTTTGTATTTCTTTTTTTAAACAAACTTTGAATCTGGACTATTGGAATGAATTGAATTAAAAGAATTACAATGAATTGAACTGGAGTGGACAGATGTGGACTGTCAACTTGAAGAGTATTGAACTGTTTGTGTGCCATGAGATTAATCTTGTTATAAACTAGTCCTATTCAAATAAATAAATTAATTAAATAGGCTGAAGCGTTGTCATGTATGCTGATATTTACAGTAAAGTTTTAATGTTAGAGGGTTTTTTCGTCTTTAAAGCCACTGTAAACAGAAATACCATTTCTCCCCACATGGGGGCAGATAGATTTGCTGTGGTTTATCTGCAATATGAGTGCATCCATAAACACCAGGTGATGCACCAACAGTATCTGTTAATGAAGATTTAAAACTCAAAACAGCTGCTATAAATTGCGTTTTCTTCTATTGGTGAACATTAAAAGTTGGCTGCTAGGACATAGTTCAGGAATCTCTTCTGTACTCCTGCTGTTGAATTTTGGAGCCCATTCTTTGTTAATTCATTGCCACCAATTTATACTTCACTGGCTCCACACATGCTGGACTTTAACAATGATGATCTGGGTTTGGATTCATAAAATAATCCCGCCTCTCATCACAGATTAAGCGGTTCTTCTATGTTGCTCAGCAAAGACTGTGGACCCACCGAGCCGGTGCCTTTGTTGCGGCGGGTGGTCAAAAAGCAAAAAAGTTCCATCTCCAAATTAGCACTGGTGGAAAAACTAATACACGCCTAAAGTAGCATCACTGTAATAATGTGTCTTCAAAGCTTTACTGTTTATTTTTGTTGTCAGAAAGTGCTGTAATGACAGGAAGTAGTTAAACATTTTATATAAACCTTATATATAGACTCAGGGGGAAAGACACTGATGTAGGAGACAGACAAATGGATGTAGAGATTTAAAGAATGAGTCTGATAAGCAACTCAAATAAAAATAAGTGTCTGGAGATTTGGGCCGCTACGTAATCTACTAATTGGCTCTCTGGAGGACTGAGCAATGGCTGACCTATACTGAGGAAAAAGGTGCTGGAACTTAACGAGATAATGATGGACTCAGTAGTTTAGATGTATCCTTCCAAAAGTGGCTATACCATTAAAAAAGAAGAAGAAGAAAAAAGAAAAAAGCTATTAAATAACATTTTTCAAAATCAGTTGTGTTCGAGCATTTTCAGAGCCATTAATGCAAGAAGCCCTAGACAAGCTCGGTAATTAATTTTAAAAATATCAACCTGTGATTGATGACCACTCAGCTTATGAGCATGTAGAGCTAATGCGAATGAACACATAGTTCTGAGTGGTTTATAGCCCAGCAGGTGATGGCTTCGCATTTTGTAGCAGCTGTTATGACTGAAGCTCTCAGACAGACAAAGGATGCCAAGACAAAGCAGAGGAGCGGCATTCTGCACACAAGACATCCACTGGAGATATTAGACAGATAAATAGAATCACTGTTGCAGGAGGGAGTCAGTGGTCCTCTCACAAGATGAGAGTGAGAGAGAGATTGATGCAGGAAAAGGAGGAGGAAGAAGAAGAAAAGAGCTGATTTAAGAGTGACAGAACCTGAAGATGACAGCAGCCAGGAGCAGCTCAGCTCAATTGTCATCCACAACAACACAATTGCATGCAATCATTGCTCCAATTGGTGCCTACAGATTGAAAAAGATCTTCCTGAAAGACGATCAAGGAAGATCAGAGTTAAAGGATAGAGCGGGCAGAGCGGCCATGCATGGGCTGTTAATACAAGGGGGGGAGGGAGGTCTCTGGCGGGAGATCTGGAGTGAATATGCACATGAAGGAGACAAAGAGAAGCGCTGATCCAGTTGAGTAAAATAGATGGGTAGAGTCACATTCCCACAAACACAAAGACAAGGCAACTTAGAGGTATATTAAACTGGAGGCCATTAGTTCTAAGCCTGTGGCCTGAGGCCATGCCGTGCAGAGTAGAGCCGGCTTTCATTAGCGGTGCCGCGTTCAGAATTGCGCTGCCACACATTTTCCCCCTGTTGCTCTTTTGATTTTTCATTTATCACAAAAAAAAAAAGTTCTGTCGCAATAAAAGGGAGGAAAACTTCAAGGGGACTAGAATGAAAAGCCAAGTTCGACCCAATCAGAGATCTCATCTCAGTTACTGCCTGTGCTGCCGAGATCCTCCTCTGCTTTCAATGAAGATCAAGTAAGCGTTAAACTGCGACTCTGCTCTGATGGGCTATCGCTTTGTCTGTGGGTTTTATGAACAATAACGCTGCCTGGAGGTGACGGCTCAGAGCCACATCATCTGTGAGAGTATGCTAATGAATTCTCATTTACAAGTGTCGTTACTAACATCTTAACATATGGTGTTAAATAAAAAAATTGAACCGGGGTGTCCTTGAATGAGTATGACCTCGCTGATTCATTATACGCCCACAAAAACCTGCTGACATGTAACTGAAAGAAGTTTTCATGAGCATTTCTATAGGAAAGGAAAAAAGATTTCATGATTGAAACAAACAAAAATAAAATTAAAATAAATCACACCAGAAGTAGCTGTTTCCTGTACTGGCCCATTCTTCTTTACAACATTGTTAGTTTTTAGGGATTTGCTTCTTTGTTTGATGCATGTACCAATGCATTAAACACATTTGCCCCTGAAAAACTCTGGTTCACGGAAAAGTTCAAACTAGACTGGAAAGGTGCCCAGGTCCTGTAAAAACAAACCCAAATCACGTCCCTTCCACTGCTGTGCTTGACAGTGGATAAGATTCGTCCCCGCTGAATTGTTGCATTTGCTTTTCACCAGATATGACACTGGATATTCAGGCCTAACAACCCCACGTTGGCGCCATCTGTTCACAGGATTCCTGCAGAATTACTGCAGAAGTCTGATGATTTGCTCCAGAGCAGCAAACTTGGTCTGCACACCTGTTGATGATCATTTCATGATGATTAGCAGCAACTTACCTTCTTAAATCCGGTGGAAGCAATAAAGGGGTACTTAGTATTTCCCACATGATGTTGTCTTTATGTTCTAATGGCACGGTGAAAAAAATATATGTCATTGTTCATCTGAGGCTGTAACTGCCTGAGACCCACTACGATCACAAGATTTGTCACGTTCTTCAACAGCAAAAATGCCTTTAAAAGAGGAGTCATCATGTATTTGATGACTGTAATTTCATTACACACA
>JBAMYA010000013.1:12716868-12740623 GCA_037176975.1 Arrhamphus sclerolepis
ACTTGACTTGGACTTTGGTCAAAAGACTTGAGACTTGACTTATTATTGGTCCTCAAAGACTTGAGACTTGACTTGGAAAAAATGACTTGTGAACATGTCTGGAAAGGGCTGGTGAAGCATATATTCACTGTCATTCATTCATACAAACATGAAAGCTAACATCTGCTGCAAGATCAGATATATGCATATATACATATATACACCACATCTGACTTTAAAAAAAGATGCCACTAACAATTATTATATGCACAGACAGTTGTTTAAAAAATATAACCAGATAAAATCAGTGAAAACTTATCAAACAATGAAACAAAGCATTTTTGTACCTTTGTTATCTCGGAGAGTGAAGTTGAGATTACCCACAACAGGTGCAGCCAGGCTAAAATAAAAGCGATGACCACTCAAGGGTTTATCCTTATCCACTGCACTGATGGTCTGGATTATCTGTGGACAAAGAGAAGAACAAAGAGACAATTAAGATCAGTTAGTTTTCAGATCTTTATCTGATTTCACTGGCTGATTAGGTGTTAACTGAAGCTGTAAATGGCTTGTGTGCATGTAATAAGTAGCAGCTCTTATTCTTCCTTGCGGTATCAGCTGAAGGGAAGCATTGTCATCAAAGCCCTTTGTATACGCATCAGTTTTCACTTTGTCTCTTTTTTTTTTTTCCACGTAGAGGCATAAATCTTTTTTTTTAAAAGGCAACGTAACAATGTGAGTGAATTGGAGAAAAGCAACATGATCCAGAGTGATGGAAAAGGTTTGTTGTTGTGTTTGGCTGTGGTTTTTGTGTCATTCATCTCCTGAAGTACAGTAAGTGCTTATTTGGCAGGAGCCAGGCAGCCTCTTAGGGATGAAGACTTTTCTTTTGTGAAGTGATTGCTCTAAAGTAAATCACTGCACACAGATTAATTTTTTTTTCTTCAATCCCACTGCTAAGACCACAACCCATTTGGCGCTTTAAAAATTAACCACTTCAAGAAAAACACGAGTGAAACTTTTTTTTTTTTCCTCAACTAACCATTTTTAAATCATCAGCTTCGATCAATGGGCTTTTATGTCCAATGATGTGCTGTTACAGTAGGACAAAACAAGCCTTTTATATATAAAAGTACACTCTTTACATATAAATATTGATTCAAATAGTTAAATGCTTAAATCATTGAAAAGCATTAAGTTACATAAAACTGATTATGTAGACCCAAATGTTTTTCAGTATAATTAGAATTTTTTGATGCAGGTATTATTTTAGAGACCAGTCCATCAGATACATATGACGATGTGCTCTTCCTGGCTTTTGACACCTGGATGCACATTTTTTTGCATATCCCTTGGCTGTGATGTTTGGAAATGCACAAATAAATTAGTCGGAGAATGCAGTTCTATATAGAGGTGTTGACTATTACTGATTTGCGTTTAAAGGGAGCACATTATTGAATATAGAGAATACCATTTTTTTTTGTCTGTGCTTCAGTTAATTAATTAATTTCCCTTCAGGGATTAACAAAGTAAAAGGAATTGAATTGTTGTTTTTTTCTTTTTTTGTCATTCTGAAGCCACGGCCAGCTAAATACCAATACAACGCAACCCTGACACTTTGAGGCAGCTCAGAGCTGAAAATAACTCAGTGAGCGCTTCAGGTTTGCAGTGTACTTGATCAGAATCAGTTTCTATAAGTGGGGAATTCGCAATAGAAATATCTGAAAGTATGTATAGCTGAAAAAAAAACAAACTTCTTTTGTCTTTTCCCTTAAGCGGTTGCCACATCGAATTATTATTTTCTGCATATTGATTTTTGCGAATATTTAAGCACAGTATGGCCTTCCTGACACCACCCTCTCCATTTATCTGGGCTTAGGACCAACACTATGAGAACACTGGCTTATGGCAGGAGCAAGGTGGGGATCAGTACTGCCCAGGGACACTTCACCATGTGAGGAACGTGGTCTGTAGAAGAAGAACTGGACAAACCCTCAGTGAAGTCACACAGAGGCTTTGAAGCCTTTTCTACACTCATATTGTGTGGTGCCATGTTGCAAGTGTGCAGAACACGCAGGCCTGGACTCTGGCTGGAAGATGGCAACTATACCTCTGTTACCAGCTCTGCTGGTACCAGCTGCTCACGCGGCTACGTCACTAGCAGTGGCCTACAACTTAGTCCAAGTGACTTGTCTCAGCTGTGGCAGAACTCATTTCAGATACTGATGGTTAGTTAACTTGGAGGGGTATTGAAATGAAGTGAAACAAAATTTGTTCAACTGGAGGACTAGTTTATACTTCTCCAGCTCTATCACTCTGTTGACTCGTGGTTGTATTGATAGAGACCTTTCAGACTTCTCCGTCGCTCACAGAGTGTTGCAACCAGCCTGCTATACCATCTGTGGTCATCGGATAAATAAACAATAAACAGCCACACACAGACCTGGCAACGCCTTCTGAAACAAACCCAGAAAGCAGGTTTTGTAGACCCCATCGACCCCCAGGGAGGAATGGAGACCGAGAGAGAGCGACTTGTGATGGAGCTGGAAATTATCAACGTTGAGCAGAAAATGCTCTGTGGTCAAACTCTGCTGGGGTCCATTTCAGAAAAGCAGGTTACAGAGAAACTCTGAGTATGTTGAGTGCAGGAAACTCTTTTTTTATGTTACAGTTTGGAAAATAAATAAGTAAATAAATCTTCCGTGCATTCATTTTTTTTAGTTGCAAATGTGGGTTTTCTTAATAATGTTGGACATGCTGAACATATCCTAAAATATTCATTAAAAATGAAGGAAGCAGAACTGAAAAAAAATGGCCCAACTTTATCAGCGTTGGAGAGCTGTGAACCCTTCTGGGCCAACCATAAATCAGTAGGTGTGTTTACACTTATGGGGGTTGTGGGGTAAAACTAGTAGACTGGATTTCAACATGGTCGACCTCCTACTGATTCCTTTTGGCTGTTATGTCTCCGCTTAAAGATACGAGGCCGGTTGCATGTAATCTTAAACTATCATTCCAATCCACATGGTGGCGGTAGCGCACTTCTTTCGCTCTTTGTCAACTGCCAATAAACAGAAGATGTTGGCAAAAACGAGTAAAAGAGAAACACAAACTAAATTATTAGAAAAGTATTGGAGAAGCTAAAGATGGTTGTCACGTTTCTGTTTGCTGTTTGTAAAATGCGTAATGGTAGTGCTGAATGAGAAAAGACGATTTAAAGGCGAAGCGGACATTAGGTGGCTGGATGATGTCATCTCCTGCCCACAACGTACCCAATCAGCGAGTCAGCACACCCACCCTCTACCCAGGAGTTTATCATGGCCACTCTGAGTACCTCTCCTACCACAGGAATGCTTTTTCGGCCCCGTAGAAGTTCTGAAAGCCTTTTTAGCGAGGTCGTTCCTCGTAATGAAGACACTGTGAAAGACTTCCCCAGGACTGCCGCTAGTGGAAACGCAACTGGTTGCAGTGGTCTCTTAGTACAGTGAACAAAACAACAAGCCATATTATGACTGACCTCTGTCAGGTCTTCATTCACAGCTCAGAAGTCAAGTGCTAAGTAGCTAAAGTGTAGCACTTGGGGATCAATGCAGCGATCTTCTGATTGGAGGGCAAATGATTCTGCCCTCTATGAGTCTACTGGACTTGACACATAAGCAGCAGAATAATTTGCTTACAGATAACAGGAGAAAGTCTGTGGAAACCTTCCACTTCATCAGATTTCTTATCAGCGATGTCTGTTAATCACATGATGAAAAAGTAAGTACGATGTCAGGTCAGTCCAGTGCAAGTAGTTCCACTAATGCTGTCCAAAATAAATGCGTAGGCCAGGCAGCCAGGCATGTCTTCTTCATTATTTAGGATGGAAATGACTCATGATGAGAACTGCTCTTGCTTCAGGCTTTGCAAGACAAGTATTCACATCTGTGAGTTAAACAAGTGAATGCTATTACGTCTCCTCTGAACCTAGAACTAAAAGGAATCTTATCCCCCCTCCTTATTATACAACACTGTTGGCAACTATAAATATTGCAGGGAAATTAAATTACCAAATAAACCAATTTATCTCCACCCACCAGCATGTACTGCTATGATCATTTTACTTCCACCCTTTTCAGCCAAAACAAAACTTTAATTTTAGCATCTAGCTGTAGAAAGAAAAAGGAGAAACCTCAGTGAGTATATGCCACACATGAGAGGAACATCACACACCAAAATGCCATATGGACAACAATTGATAGCCGCCACGGCAGCCATCAAAGTGGGTGTTACTGCAGCAGTGTCCTTATAAATTTAGATCAAGCCTCATGAATCCTTTTGTAGGCAATCTAGAAACTCAACCCTGTGACAACTCACACCCGTGGAAAGCTTCCAAGTGGGTCTAAGAAGCAATTCACACTAAATTATCATATCTCCCAACTCTAAAAAGCTCCAACATCGAGACAAAAAACAAAATTAGGATAAAATAGTGAGGGCAAATTAAAAGGGTGAGAAAGAAGATAAAGGAGAGAGGGAAAAAAAAAGCCAATGAGCCATCAGTGCCGAGACATGGATTATCAGTTGTCAGCTGTGATTAAATGCTGCTGGTTACAAGCTGTCAGGTATTAAGTGTTTGTGTAGGTGGCAACGCGCGTCTTGCCAATTATTAAAACTGGCATGTGGGGTGAAAATTCATGAACATCTTCCCTTTTATGAGCAAAGATTTGAATAGTTGCAGAAAAGATAAAGTACTCTCCTCTTTGTTTACAGTTCAGCACTGCAGAGCAGGAGGGGTGGGATTTATCAGGGGATCATAAATCCTAAAAGTTTATCGTCTCCCAGCTGAAGAACGTTGGGGATATGTTGTCTGCGAGGGCAGAGGCGATGTTTGTGTCGGCATCAGATCAGCGACAGTCAGATGCACCAAAGCACCTAAACATGAAGCGTATGCATGCTCCGACGCATATCAGGAAAGCCGCCATTGATCCTGGGATCATAATAACTCACATGCCTCTCACTCTGTTATGGAAATTTGACATCTGATAGAAAGCCTTCTTTGTGGTTCTCACACCGACCAATGAATCCTATACACAATTTGAACCCTTTGATGTCCTCTGAATGTCGCAGGTGGATTCGGAGCTTATCTCCAGGAAGGTTTCCATTCCTCACCGCTGCGGGAAAGGACTGTAAATCATCCCTAAATCAAACACTTTGTAATGTATAATGCCTTTCATTAGTGTGGCTCTGATGCAAGGCGTTCCTGCGAACCGTTTGGTGGGGAATCCTCTAATGGGCTGAGTAGGAGATAGGAGGAGAGAGGCATGGCTCTAGACATAAATTCTCCCTGAAAGACATTAACGGCGGCAGCAGACTGGTGCCTGTCGCAAAGAACGACTGAGGAGGCCTATGAATCACCAAATTAAAGGTTTCTTGAGTTTACACTTGGCTGCATGTCAGATAAAAAAAAAAGACAGATATCAAAGGACAAAGGTGACTCTATTTGTCTCTGTAAAGCAGGATTAGGAAAATGTGCAGACGTCTCATCTTATGCAGACAAGAAGTTAGACGTTTTACAACGGAATGTAGCACAAAGTTTTTAAACTAATTTCTACAGAAAATACTTGGAATAAGATGCATTTACATCCGGTCAGTCAGACCTGAAACGACGGGAAAGTGATGTAAACGTGACAGAAATATAGAATTTATGTGAGGAAGGTTTAGTCTGTGTCAGAGTCACAATCAAAATCATAAGTACTTTATTTATCACTGAGGGGAAATTGTTTTTATTTGTTTCTTTAACACAAATGCTTAGAAAAATGAGTATAAAAAATTGTATTTCCTCCGATGAGTCATGTGAGATTCCTGAGTTTTACTGTCATATTACTGATCCTACATTTTCATCTTAATTCATTTAGTATAAAAGTCCTCACTATAATCAATGTGCTTATAAAGAATATGCATAAAGTTTTACTTAATCTTGTCCTCAGTAGAGGAGTTATATGACAGACGTTAATCAGTAGACTAGTTTGCATTTATCTTTTATAAGAAACAGAGTGGTTATACTGCAGGGCAAAGATACACTGTACATGTTCTCAGCGTTGTGCACAAAAGGTCACCTTAACCCGTCTTCTGCTTGCAACCACAAAACAGGAAGAGCAGCGTCGGGGAGCAGGAGCTTGAAGCTAACGACAACTGTAGATGCGAGTTAACGGTGGTTCAAGGTAAGATGTTTCTCTCCTGACCGTTGTGTTTCAGGCTGCACCCGCGGCGTTGCCAAACGTGTGGAGTCAGACGCTATGAGGAAGTCGGGTGCCGGTGATGAAAGCTACATGGACCCCCCCATGAGCAGGACACCCCATGTTATTGGTCAGGGCAGTGTAGCTTTGACCCAGAGCTCTAAACTGCACATTTTTACTGCTGTAAAATAAAACTGATTGAAACCTAATGATCTTCTCCTGTTTCTTCATTAAAGAACAAGCTTTGGATAAAGGTTTCTGCTAAATGTAATAGTGTAATGTAACACCAAGTAGAAGAGAATTTAAACATGGAGAGCTCGCTCTTCCATCTCTTCAGAGGAGAAGTTGCTGTTTCAGTAACTGGCTTCGTGAATGTCATGACTTATTAACTACGTCTGTTGCACTTTGTCACATTTTGCTTCACACTTTACAGAGAGCTTTCCGGATTAAAAAAAGCTGCAAATGGGATGCTGTCACTCAATATCAAAAATGATACTAATTGCAACAAAGTTCCTGACTTTTTTTTTGACAATGTCAATTACCTTTTCAGTAAAGGGATTTTCCTTCTTGAGGCCTTTTCTTAAAGTCAAACATGATTCATAATTCAGCCAACTGAAATATAAGCTCACCTCGGGACGACCTGAACGGCACCAAACCATCAGTGCAGAGCGGACACCTTTGGAAATACACAGTTAATGACTGAAACTGCAAGTTTTGTCTTTTTTCTCTGCTCAAAATAGCTTTCGCACATTGATTTCTTTGTTTTTCTTCACTCTAATCGACATCATTGGGATGCAAAATAGAATATTCTAATTCTCAGATTCTCTAATTCGAGTATTGTGACATCGCAGACCCAATCGAATGAGAATTAATGACATCATTACATTAATTGGAGTCATAAATTAACATAAGCTAAACTAAGCTGTCATTGGAACAGAGCTGCACAGACAAGGTTGAAAACTGAGCTGTTGCATGGTGTCTCGGTGCTATTTTGTCCAAAAATGTCAGACATTTCATTTAAAACCTCAAGAATTCATGCCAACTTTTGGAAAAAAACAAAAACAAAAAACAAAACAACAAACTTTTACTATATGAACAAAGAAAGTAATAAAAAAAAGCCCAGGATCAGGGTAGAGAGCATGTTATGATTGACACTACCAAGCAGTATCTATTTTTTGTTTGTTTGTTTGTTTGTTTGTTTTTTTGGAGCTTGATGAACAGTAGCAGCTGAAGGTCAGGATGCCTCAACCTCTGCTGCTCCAGTTTTGATCATTATTTATTGAATCGATGTCTGGCAAACTCCCACTTTGTAGAACTGACGCACTGTAGAGATATTCATGGCGTCAAAATTAAGATCATTTGCAAACCAAACAGCTAATGATTCAAATACTTAAAAAACAACAAAGAAAAAAAACAGAATGTTTTACAAACTCAAACCACAAAAGTTTTTCGCTACTGATGTCATCAGGAAGTGAGAAAGTCACTCCCTATTTGAAGTACGCGTGCACTGTCAACAGGATATAAAGATGAAGGCTGACTGTTAACACGTCTCATGTCGTTATCGAGTCTCATTATAGAAAAAGCAGCAATTTAAAAACAACAAATAACATGTGAGCAACTTAAGGATGGAAGGAGTGGGTGTAAAAACAACAACCTTTAACAGGAACGCGCCTGTATGAGAACGAGGTGTCAAAGTGACACGAAATCAAACCTGAACAGACTTGTAGCGGTAATAACTTTGATCATAAATTTTCTGATCAATTTCAAAAAGTTGTGTACTTTTTTTCTTCTTTTTTTGTTGTGTTTTTCACTGATATAAAGATCAAAGTGTAATAATGTTTTGATTTTAGTTGTTTAAAATTTAGTACACCCTTTTAAAAGTTTTTTTTTTGTGTGTGTAAAAGAAGTCTTTTGATTTTTAGAGATCTTATAATACAACATCAGATGAACGGCACATACATCATTATTTAATGGAAATGAAACCGAAAAAAAAAAAAAGACATCACGTTTCCACAGTAATGGTTCAACAGGTTACTGATTTCCACCAACATTGTGACTTCCTGTCCAATTATCAGTCTCTCACATTGTTACGTAGGAAGTCTGGTCTAATTTTCTGTGCATTAATGCTTCAGTTCAAATACTCAGTGCAGTTACTTATTCACAGATTTTTTTTTTAAATGTCCTGTCAAATCATTTCCAAATGTGTTCAGGTTCTGGACATTCCAAAACCTTCTGGCTTCAATATTCTAATTATGCTATGATGGACATTTAACATGCTCAGTGAGGCCTGTAGGGTCAGAGATGTAGCTTTTATTTATTTAATTTCTTCAGAGCACAGCATGGTTAGACTCCACCCTTGAGCTGAATTTGCCAGGACGTCTAGTAGAAGATTATTCAAGACAGTCGCCACTTTCCACTTGTGAATAATCTTTTGAGTAGAATGTTGAACCTCACCAGTGACATCTATGAGACTATTGCTTATGTCTTTCCCACTTGGCATTGTGTTAACTGATGTCTTAAGGATCCAAATCAGCAAACTGCCAAAGAGGGGATTCAAAGTTCTGCACATGAATCTGTCTTGAAATATCATCTAGAACATTGAATCCTTTCCGTCTAATATTTCTCGGTTAGCTATAACTTAAAACAAATTAAATATCAAAATATTAATGCAGGAGGTACTTAGTATTGCCCACATGCCCATATTTTTTAAGCTAAAAAGAGTTAGGTTGTTCTTGTCAGGCTGCATCTGCTTATTATAGTTTTTTTGCACAGAAAAAACAAAACAAAACATGTACTTCCTTCTAAAAGCCTGGAATAATTATTGATATTCTCATATCATAAAAGGTCAGATTCCCAAGTGATTTTAACTCCTCACACTAAACTTCAGATCTTATGAATAAATGCCCCAATTTTGGAGGCTGAACTTGATTGAAGACCACACTTTCGGCATCTGCAAAAAGCATCGTGCCACTTAAAGACTCAAGATTCAGTCTTTCCAACTGTCTGAAAAGGGCTAGCGAACTGCAATGACCACAATTCACTGCAGCTGTCACAGAACACAGAGACAGCCTGAAAAACGGCCTCTTTAATTAAGGAAGTGATGCCAACTAATGTAGCATGGCAAGACTGAGCAAATTACAGCCTGGGCGATAACAAGTTCAGATCTCACTCTTTCCGCTTTAACACCAGCCAAGTAAACACTGCACAGCATTTGAATATTTTACTACATGGGTTCTCTCAAGTCTCCGGTCTAGTCACAAGTATTAGGCTGTCTTAAAAGTGCAATTATCGGAGTCTGAAAGGGATCCGACTGGCTCGGCAGCCGAGAGCTTTTCGCTGGAGCCCACCCAAAGCCCTGCCAGCAGATGAGTCACACAATAAGATCAAGCCAGCCACTTCAAAGTTGAACCAGGAGTATAAATAAGCACTGCATCAAATAGGTGGCACTCGTTGCCATGGCGATGTGACAGCTGTCGCCAGGGGTTGTGTCGACGAAGGAAGTGGTGGGCATGATGCTTTCACACCCCTCACTCTGCGTGCTGCCTCCTGCAGCATCGATATCCCAGACATCACCCGCATGTGACACCCGCAACTTCTGCTCACAGACCCAGCAGGAACAAGATGTATATGTATATGTATATAAATTATACACACACACATTTAGGCTATATATAAACCATACTGCAAACAAATATTCACCCACAAATTTCATTTCTTTTTTCACAGGGTGCGACGCCCATGTGAGTCATTTCCTCACAAGCACGTTTGTTGACATGATCCCGACGCGCCGAAACTGCAGAGGAGAAGTCGTCTCCCGGTGATGTCTGAGATTAAATGTGCTCCGTGCTCTGTCATTTTATGGCGTGCGGTTTCCTGTGCCCCTTGTGATGTGACATCAATGTTTTCATCTCCCGCCGTGGCGCGACACCTATAACAAACTGATAATTTGGATGGCGACTGGAGGTGTGGAGACGTTTTCTGCCGAAAGGTGACTGACATGACATACGAGGCTTCGCAGCAATTAGGGACATGGGAGGTAGTTGTGATGGGGGGAATAAATAAAAAGAAAAAAACTTTGAAAAGTTCTGGCTAATAGCTTTTCCGAGTTTGACACTGCAGGACCTCTCGATGTATTGACTGGCTCCTTTCAAACCTCTGCCTCTGCTCCCTTTAAAGTAGCTTTTCTGAATGTTTCCACGCTTTTAAAAACAGGAACAATACGTATGCACTTAAACGGCTTATGAGAACACGAGTATTTGAAAAAGAAGACCCTTTTTCATGAATACTATGACTTACTCTTTGTTATATTTAGGCTGCCAGAGTGAATTAGAACATGACCACAGCCTATATTTGTTTATGTTTTGCCACAGTTGCACATTTATATGTGTGCTGAATCAGCTGCTAACAGTCCCATTACTGTAGCAGCTTACCCCGCGTATGTGCACACTTTTATTTATTACCGCATTACGTTGATGCTGAGGGAAAATTTCTGCAGTTATAAGACATTTTGCAGCGGATGTGAGCGCTGAGACCAAATGTACAGATTTAAAAGTATGTTTATCATGCATATCTGTTCAAGTTTGTCTGGCTTGTATTCCAGAAAGAGTGCTGATTTGCATCAATCAAACACTACAGAGTGTTTTGGGCCTTTCCTTTTTTTATTTTTTTTTATTTGGTTAATTCAGATTCCTGTCAAAGCAGCTGTTGCAGCTGTGAACACTGATTGTGTTGACAAATGAGCCAAATTACAATTATTAACTAGAAAGGTGCTCAGAGTGCACAGCCCTCTACCAAGGCCAGAGCCCAACCTTGAATTTCTTTTTTAGGGAAAGTAGTTTAGATGTGCAATAAAGTGTTAATGGATTCTGCCATTGTTGTACTCCATCTCTTTTGAGTTCTTTCAGTGACATGTTGGTCAAAATACCACAGCTTGAACAAAAAAAGCTCTTGAACAAAAAAAACTCTCCTTTCAACCTTGAATTCTGCACAGTTTTAGGGGGTGGAGTCAAACGCTCTGACCCCCAACCATCCCCGTATCCTATGAGGGTGCCTCCTGCAGCAAAAGCATGTTGCTGGGTGCATAACATTTCTGCACTGGAAAAATGCAAAATAGAAAGAATGCCCAAAGTGCCAAAAAGTTGCAAAAATTATCCCAAATTCAGCACAAAGCAAAAATCTTTTTTTTTTTTTTTGGAAATAAAAAAAAACAAACTAACAAGATGTTTAATTTGCAAAAGAATGAGCCATATTATTTAGTATTTTGTAGTAGTTGTTTTTTTTTTATACGAATCTCATTGGCAGAAGAACAAACTATGTTTTTCCTTGAAAGGCTTCAATCACAACAATTTAGTGTCCACAAAACACTGACAGTGGTGCAGGAAGGGACATGTAACATGCAACGGTCACACTGAAGTGAGTGCACACCCCCCTCACTGTGTCCCTTCCACCCCATCATGATATCAATTAATATCACAGCAGGAGACAGACTCAGTCATGAACTGTAACAAGTAGCATCTCTGGAGAGTCCACAAGGCTGCCTTAATTAGGCCTGAAAAATGGCAGGTTATTCCATCCCTGCTCTCCCCGTTAATCTGTGCTACGGAGCCACACAGCCAACCCCGGCCCCAACTGGCAAATGTTATTATTTCATCTTTGTCGCAGCTGTGAATAAGCCAATGGGCGTGACAGGCAGTGGGCGGCCTGAGACTTTTTTTTTTTTAAACAAAGCTTTACATGAAAGTGCGTGCAATCCGTACAGCCAACTGTTCAGCGCTACAGCCACACATGCGGCACACAACAGGGGTATTTTCATTAATTAGGAATCAGGGAGGTGGCGGAGTGCATATCTGGCAGGTAATGAGTCCACCCAGTCTGTCTGGTAGCAAACAGCCGACACCTCGTTGTAATTCAAACTGTGTTTTCACTTTCAAATGTCAACCTCTCTCCATCTCTTTGCTCTGTATGTGTTTTTTTTCTTTCTTTTTTTTTTTTTTTTTAGGGGGGGTGGTGTAAATTTCATCATGAAATTTCCATCCTGCCTGGCTTCATTAAGCAGTCTGAAGGTGCGATCCCAGTGGTACACTTGAGTGGTGCCTAACAGAAGGCTGTATTTGAATGAGATTTAATAAATATTTGAGTTACTGAGAAATAAAGCACAAAGCTGGCCAGACCACAAGTAAGGTCACATCCAAATTAATCTCAAGTGGATGAAGTGTAAATATATCTGAGTCGTATGTATTTCCTAGTAAGATATCATGTAATAAAAGTTAACTTTAGCCATTTAAACACTTGGAGATGAAAAGCGTCAATAAGCAGAAATGTTGTACGGCGTCGAACGTGATTTGTAAAAAGGAGACATTTGTCTGTTTTCATCACTCCAGCCAGTCAGAGGTTTTCAGCCTTTCACTGAAGCTCAGTAAAAAAACAAGAGTTTTCCCCACAAACACAGCTTTTTATATGCCAGGCGTGTCGTCACGATTACCACGTTAACACCGGCTCCCAGCTATGGTAACTCACTTCGTCTGCATCACTTTAAGCCTATATCGACAGAATCTGAATGCGTCACGTAAACCAGCTGCATGGACGAGGACAGAGGCCTTCGAGGGGCAGCAGCTACTCACTTTGCAGCAGACGAGCTGCCGGCTACGCCGAGGAAAAGTGTGTGTGTGTGTGTGTTGGGGGGGGGTGTGTGTGCTGTGGGGGGTGTCTCAGCTCAGCCATCAACGGGGTTGGGTAAGCAGTCTGTCGGCTGCAGCTGAGTAATTACAGATCTGCTACCTTTTCCTGCTGATGATGCCGTCATGGGCCGTGGCTGCCTCATGTCCTGCAGGCTGCCGTGATTGTTGAGGAATGACTTTGTTTCAGTTTCTGTGGCAAAATTCATCAAACTCTGGCAATAAAGAGTGTACAACCTATTAGCCGATTTTAAAAGAATAATGCATTATAATGCATTATACTATAATGCATTATATTAGATATCACTGAGTAAAAATTGACTCTCAGCAGTGCTACGATGTATTTTTAATGATAATGCTGTTAAATGCAAATATGTCAAATGAAAGGGTGGATCTCTTAAAGAGGCAGTATTTATTACTATGTTCTAATACTGTGGATACTGTGACTAAAACCAAAGAGGGTTTTGAAAAAAAAAAATCCTTCCTTCCTTTTAATTCTGTGTATGTGTGTAAAAACTAAAAACATAATAAAAAACTGATATAGTATATTGTGAACATTGTTTATTTAAAAAAAAAAAAAAGGGAGGGAGAGGGAGAGACTAAATACCACATTTGAACTTTAGCTGAGAAGACTGCCGGCAGTCTGCTACTTGTGAATAATCTTCTTCGACCCAGAAGCTGAACTCCAAATTGTTTGGAAATGGTTTCCAGTACCCTGGAAAGTACCCTGGTCCTGCAGCTGCAAAACAACCCCAAATCATCACCCTTCCACCTCTGTGCTTGACAGTGGTGTTCAGGTGTTGCAAATGAAATGCTGCATGTAGTTTTTGCCAAACAACTGCATTTCTGTCCCATCTGTCCCAAGAACATTGTTCCAGAAGTCTTGAGGAGTTTTTTGTTTTGTTTTTTTCAAATGCAGCTTTGTGAAAACACTGGTCATGATTGTATTCTATGTTCCTCTTTGACAGAAGGAGACATTTTTTCCTGTTAACTAGTTCAGTCATCTAACTATGCTCAGGTGAAATCTCATTGAGGCTTGTAGGGTTAAATTTGCTGCAGCGTCCACTGAGAAAGTGTCTTCAAGGCTTTCCACTTGTGCATGTTCTTTTGTTTCTGTACAACACTGAACTGCATATAAGTGGCACATGGTTCTAGAATGCTCTCCAGATTACGATGGCTTAACTGAGACCTTTGCTGATGTCTTTTCCTCTTGGCACTGTGTTAACGTACACTTAAATGCTCCAGATCAGGTACACCTGCTGATGATCCCTTAATCAAGGGCAACAGTTAAAAAGAGGAGGTCCTAACACATGAACATAAATCTTAAAGTGCCTTTAGGTAGGTTGAATTCTTTATACTGAACCTCTTTTAGATATGAGTTAAAAAAAAAACAACCTCAAAGCAGAAAACAAAACTTAAAAAAACACTCCCATGAGTTTGTGTGACGTGAAAGAGTGGTCAAGCATCATGCACAGAAAAAAATAAAACAAATACACGTTGAATATACCTTTTTTTTGCAAACAAATATTTTGCTATTTTTGTTCACCCTCCCTTGAGTACGATGACAAACAACTCCAGAATATGAATGCAAATAACATATTTAAAAGGGCCTAATAGCCATTTCCAATACAATGCATCATTCTGATCAATTGTACTCATTCAGGTCTGCACGCCTCCTTTAGCCTTTGCCTCTGATTGTATTTTCCAAATGCCAAGAGCAGACGAATCGCTGCCGCCAACACACAAGTCATTCAGCAACAATGGGGCCAAAGCTAAAGGCAGGGAAAATGTACGGACAAAGCTTCTTTCCCCTTCCTGCTTTTCTTGGAAGAAAACCATCCCTCTGCTTACCACTACATGATAATGTAATGCATTTTTCAGCCCTGCTGCTCCCGTGGCGATCATCTAATTAGACCGAGCTTCAAATCTGTGAGTCAAACTACTAAAAGAACATCAGTCTTTCCCTCGATTAGATATGACATGACATTCGTCTGTGAAGGATAAAAGACAAGAACCTATGATACCTGCTACCAAAACTTAAGTCTGTGTCCTTTTAATGATGCCGTCTACCTGCAAAATATAAAAATAAAAATCAGAAGCTGCAAGGTGGATGCCGTTTGTCCACAGTGGTCTTGTTTTGAGGAAGAGGAGAGGTTTTTTTTTTGTTTTTTTCTTTCCTTTAATGGCTGTGAGAGTCAGCAGGCTGTCTTCCTGGTCAAACTTTAAGCAAAGGTAGAGACAGAATAAATAAAGGAAGTCAGACCAACTGCAGGGCTGTTTCTGGGTCTTACCTGTCCTGGCAGGGTGTTTTCACAAAGCAGCGTTTCATAGTCGATGGCGAACACCGGGGCGTTATCGTTTATGTCCAGCACTGTGACGAGAGCGATGCCTCTACCAATTTGAGTTGGATCCTCTGAAAGAGATGAACAGGAGATACTTCAGGATCATAGCAGAGATTTCAGCAAAAGGGTGTTTTTTGTTTTGTTTTTTTTATTTCCGACACAACTCTATGTTGATGTTCTATTGATTTTTTTTCTCTTAATCAGAAAGAAGGTGGCTAAAAATAAAAAAAAAAAAAAAAGTGCTGGTGTAATGAAACTTGCAGCGTGCTCTGACCAGCTGGTGTCGTTACCCACGCTGCTGTGGATCAGCCCGAGTGATTAGACTCGGTGCAGCGGGCTTGTTGTGGGGGGAGTGTTGGGCAAGTGTTGGGCATTTGGGCGAGTGTTGGGCATTTGGGCTTCGCGCCTCTCTGTGCCTGATGCACACTCTGACGGCTAAATAGATGCGTCTGAGCGCAAGATGATGATTTAGTCCGGCGTCGCCGTGATGCCGGCCTGAGATGACACTTTGACATTCAGGCCGACTGATTTGATGGTGATAAAAAGAGCACACAGCGCCTGAGGCCAGGGACTTGTTGTTGTTGTTGGCGTGGGCAGAGCAGATGAAATGTGAGTGACTGCAGCTTAAATGCACAACATCCCTCAGCCGAAGAGTCCGTTCACCCTCCTCACTTACAAGGAACCCATTTACTATAAATACTGTCATAAGGCAGCACAGGACAGTGGACTTGGTCGCCAGCCCTTGAACTCGAAGACGTTCCCAGCTGAAAGCAGGGCACGAGTGTCACTGTTTGTCAGAAGTCAGTACCTCATGCATGAGAGAGTGTTGTGACATTTCATATGGCTATTATTATACGCTGCCTTCTCTTTGTTGCTATATCAGGCTCACACGCGGGAATAAACCAAGAGGTACATCTGTGTGCTGTGAGATGTAAATAAAAACAGGGCTTTGAAGCAAAGAAGCTTAAAAAGGTTTTGGGAAAAAAAAAAAAAAAAGAAAAAGAAAGAAAAATGAACACCCTTTTCACACAGTGTTCAGTCTCAAGATGTGAAAGCAGAGGGAGTGCCAGCTGACAGCCTGGTTGTCTTTTATGACTTATACTGATGTGACGCAGCTGTCTAAAGTACTCAGCGGAAAATGTGCCAATGATTGTTTGTCCGCTGTGTTTGCGTGACGGTGGCGGAATGATGGGAAATCAAGGGGAAAAAAAAAAGAGTAAAATAAAAAAAATAATAAAATGACGACAACAGAAAAAAGGTGTTCATGTCCTTGGAGCATTGACAGAACAAAAAAGGCACGTGGCACTTCTTCACATCACATTAACATTGTTCACCCGTGGGTGAGGCCGCCCGCCCTTAGTCAGCATCTCGTCCCCGTAGCTCGGGGAGACATGGAGGTCAAAAGCGTTGTCCTGCCTGTGAATTAACATTCCCCGACAGCCCCGCAACGACCCCAAAACTCCACGCTGTAATGTCCAGAGCACAGTCGGCTAACAGGCATAATAAAGTGGAGGATATGCTCAGATTTCATTTCATCTCTGAGTGGCACTAACAAGCTAACTGACACTTTGCTAAGCCCTGGGAGTAGAGTTTGCTGGGAAAAAGTCATTCATCTCAAGAATACATTTCCCAGTACAAAACGTCAACACCTCGAGTAGATGTGGGGGACATGGAAATAAAGGCACAGTGGGAGTGCTCTAATTGTAGCACGCAGCTCGTTTTTTTTTGTTGTTGTTGTTTTTTCTTTTTTTTTTATAACAAGAAGACTCCTTCAGGCAGAAGTTGGTAGTTTCAGTGTGGTTTTTAGACATTATAGTATCTATTAGCTGTGTTTCCATCACGGTGACGCTGCACGTGGAGGTAAACATTAAATAGACACAAGCAAAGCCAGTCATCTAGCCATATGCAGCACAAGGGAAGATGGCTAGAGGACGTCAAGAAATCTTTTAAACTGATTATGTTCTGATTATTCCTTCTTGCAAACGTCAGTAAGCTTTTCATAGCTGAGTAATCTCCACAAATCGTTTGTGCAATGATGGAAACTAAGTTCTGCTTTACCCCTTTATGGTGCTAGAAATTCTTTCTGAATGTGTTGCATCCAAGTTACCAAATACGGTCATTTGTCCTTTAAAGGCCCAAAGCCTTTGACAGCAGAGCCCTCAGCTGATCTACGGGCTTCAAGACAGACGTGAATGAAACATCGTGACGTGTCCTGTCAACCAATCATGACATTTTTCGTTAAAATTTATGCTTTAACCCCACTAATGAATATACTAAACTAATTGGTTAGTGAGATGAACTTGGTAGAAAGCACAAGCAGAGACTTTTGCAACACAGCAACAGAGACAGAAAATGTGACCTTTAAGACAGACCTTTAAATAGCCTTAAATTAGCTTGTGCTAATCGTGATATTTAAGAACATCTACCCTCCCTTCAGTTGTAACGCTATATCCAAACTGCTTACCAAGATTAGTCTGACATGGACACTCTTGCTAATGTCTTGATTATTGCACTTTTTTTAATTACAAATTGCTTCTGTAGACGCATCGTTTGTGGAGCGTTTCACCAATTCTGCAGTAGATGACTGCACCAGTGTCACTAATCTGCAGAGAAATCGTGTCGTCACTCCGGTTTCTCGTCATCTTTTTTTCCAAATTTATTGCGTTCCTGAATGAGTGGGCTGAGTTACAGCGATGAAATTGCTGCACCATGCAGTCACGACGCACTCAACTCTTTGATTCAGACTCAAGTTTTAAAGCATTACGACAAATCATACTAGAATAGCTAACGGGTTGTGAGTTGTGCCCGCGTTAGCTTTGACAGCCTTGGTGCTAAATTAAAACTTTCTACTAGAGGGAATATTGCCCCAACCCAGGACAACAGTTCAAATGGGGGTAGAAATTGAAAGTTTGACAGTTCTTCTGTGCCTGCTTATGACTTCTCAGTCAGTGCTCTGTGGAGATTTCTGGAAAAGTGTTTATCGTGGCTCATGTTCTGAATGTGTTTGGTGCTCGGAAGCTTACGACTCTCTATGGCAAAGATGGTGAGGTTGTGGACAGAGTTGACTTCTCGGTCCAGAGGCTTGGCTGTGCTGATGATGCCACTTAGGGCGTCCACGTTGAAGAAGCGCTCCAAGTCTGTGTTCCTGTCGATGGAGTACCTGGGCAAAAATGGAAAACGGGATCACTTTCACCGGGAAAGCTTTTGCATTTTTAGCTGTAGTTTCTTCAAACTGCAAGGAAAGATAATGATTATGTCCTCTCCCACCAATTTGTGAGATGTGTCTTTAAGAAGAATATTGCAAAACAAAGCAGCAAGCTGGAACTTAATAATGCAAGTGAAACAAAAACTGGAAACTGTCCCTCAACACACAACTTTAATCAAGCTCTTTCAATACACTTCAGCTAGTATTTCTGGAGAAAATTACAACTTCAATTAGCATACATCCAAGGGGTATTATTGCAATGTAATTTGACTCTTGTGGCTGCATTAGTTCCACAATAATTTTAATTCCATCTGATGTACAGAAATATATTGCTGATTCTGATAGCAGTCACAAGGGCAAAAAGATGCAATTTACAGCTACAATGGCGCAGTAATTAGATTTTCTGATTAAGATTACTAACAATCCTAACAGACCAAGCATGAATACCATACAATATTCATTCAATTAAGGGAGAATGGGTGGGGATCTCGAGAGTTGCAAAGCACAGTGTTTGTTTTGAGCTGTGAATGCCACGGCGCAAGTGTGGAGCGCTGACCCTCCTGCAGGAATGCCCTTCTCTCGTTGAAGATGGCATTTTACTTTTGCAAATGCAGCACTCCTTGGCCCCCGCACCATCTGCCACTGTCTTTGTGAGGGCCCCAGAGAGACTTTCGAGAGTCTGTGATTGTAAATAATCTGGAGTACTTGACTGAATAATAGATTCATGTTATGATTTGGAGTTGTCCTCCCCTGTTACAAACACTTGTTGAAATGTTATGTTGAATGTTATAACCTAATAAATCAGAAGGCAATCAAATCCTAAGTACCGTATTGCACTGTTGGTGGAATCCGGGTCATGGGCGGAGACTCTCCCAATCGAGGTGCCCACTTTTGCGTCCTCCGAAACAACCATCTCTTTAAGCGACGAGGAAAAGACAGGAGGCTCGTTCACATCTGCTACTGTCACCTTGACTGACGTTACGTCGCTAAATGGGCCCAAACTCAAGAAGCTGGAGTCAATATTCCTGTTTGTAGCTTCAATTTTCAGAGCAAAGTTGCTTTTTGTCTCGAAGTCTAATGGCTGAAAGACATGGATAAAAGGGACACACAAAAGATGTTCATTATTTTCCTGTCAAAATATGAGAAATGGTTAGAAGTGCTAGAAATCTCCTTCATTGTCTAATTTAGGAGATTGTACATATTCAGTCTGTCAAGAGTAATGGAAATGTACACGCACAATGCCCTGATATCAATCGCAATTAAGGCTATGAACTCTTAAGGTGTTAAAAGTTAATATACAGCCAAGTTTTGATTTGTTTTTTTGTTTTTTCTTTAATCTGTGATGGATTACAGTTACTTTGTGCTGTAAAAGCCAAAGTGTGACACAATGTGTAAGCACCCTGAGATGAATGCTTCAAAAACATTTTGTCTGTCTTCTATAACTGCCCTTCCATCCACATAATATACACTTTTGATGATTATATTTCCTGAGACACTCTCCAAGGTTGTAATTCAGAGTTTGGTGAAAAAAAAATAATCAAACTGACTTGTCTGAAAAGATCTACAATGATTGTACCTCTTCTTCAAAAGAGGGGGAGCAATGAGCTTTCAGACCCTCATGACACCTTCAGCATTGTTGTATCGCCAATGAATTTGGAAACATGCCACGGGAAGGGGAAGGACCACGAAGGTATTGGCTTTAAATGTTTTATTAAATAATAAGGAGTGGAAACATTTATTTGGGACCAAAACGAACATGCAGTTTTAAGTGAGAACAGAATATGCTGTTGTAGCAGAGTGACAATTAGTATTAGCACAAGAAGCAATGGAGCTACATCAAAATAAACTGATATTTTAAGCTTCTGACAAAACTCAGATATGTAATTTGACTTTATTGGTAGTATGGATAGGTTCCCTACAGACAAACCAAGGCAATTTTGTGTTTGTATGTCTACAAAAGGTATAAAAAAATCACTTTTTAAACAGGCATCTCTGTCTGATCGCTGCTATCGTCTCATAAATCCGTACGACTAGCTGCCTTTGGGTAGGCCCTGAGCTGGCAGCCAACACAGCCCTTGGTCCAGGGTCCAAAGACCAGCTGCAGTTCCACTGCTGTTCCAGCCGAGCCACAAAGCCAGATTGCGATAGTTCTTCCTATATGGATATGGATACATCTATAGAAATCTATATATGCATTTATTGAAATAACTGGTAGCTGTCATTTAGTGCAAACGAGTAGCTCATTAATGTGTTCTCAGTTGTGCTTGCACAGTAATAAACATGATGCAGAAGAATGAGTGTTTCAATAATAATATGACTTTTAAAACACATTTCTGGTATTTTGATTTACATTACTACTACAACAATGCCAAAAAACTTATGTTTGTTTGATGCTAATGTTATGTTTCACTGTCATTTAGTAAAAAGGTCAACACTGATTTATATTTTAATGTTCATATTCTATTCTATTATACATTCATCTATTTCATTATTCAGAGATTTATCCTTTCTGGGCATTCTGTTAGTTTCTCTATGGTTTTCATATCATTCATATTGATATCAGAATAATTATATCATATCAACCAAAGTTAGGAAATACATTCTGATACAAATATACATTCAGTAATAATGCCGCCTCAGTTTATTGACAGATGTTTCATCTTTCTGACTCTGAACTATGATGCCTAAAAAGTAAAAAAAAAAAAAAAAAAAAAAATGGAGGCACTGTGTTATGACAATCTGCATGTTGCTCGGGCTGTACCTTTTGCAGGATAATGACCCCCTCTTGCGTGTCCTCATCTGTCGTTATGTTGAACATGCCAGGTCCATCACCATCCATGATCCTGTAGTCGATCTCTGCGTTGGAGCCTATATCATCATCTGCTGCTTTGATTCTGGCCACCACAGATTGCACAGGCAGCGACTCCGGCACCGTGTACTGATAGGCCTCTGGGAAAAGGAAGGACAGGAGTGGATGCTTGTAATGGATGTGCTCATTCCACTACCAGCTCGCCTGCATAACACTAAAGGGCAGGAGCAGTGACAAACAAGGGAACATAAAGCTCTCTCTTAATGCTTCAATCAGCAGCATAAGAGAGTGAGACCAATTTCAGTTTTACTATTGGAAGAATTGGCGAAGCAAAACAGAATATTCTCCAAATTGTCAGAATTTTCTAAGAGGCTCTCCCTTTAATCAAAAAATAAAATAAAAAGCAAGAAGAAATGAGAAGCTGGAGTCCCGTTTAAATCCCTTTGTGACATTTCACATGAAGAAATGTCCACTCAAGGATTCTATTACTCTGAAACTCTCTTTTGTGTTCCCTGGGCTTTTGTTTGACCCCCTGGATTTAAAGTACACTTACAAGAATAAAGAAGGGAATCACATTCATAATCATAATCTCCCCAGTCACCATGGCAGAGCTCATTACCAGACCTTTCTGTGTTCCTCACAGTGTCTCCCTCAGCCACCGTCTAAATGCTAATCTGCCTGACATTGTTTGCCGCCATGTAATCTTTATAATAGCTTTTTAATTTGCCATGGAATAGTGGCTCTTTAAAAGACCAAAAAATTACTTTCCTCTCTCCATATTGCCCCTGCACCTACCTCGCCGTCACCACAGATACCCCAAGTCTTTCTTCTCTCGCAGCTAACCTTGACCCCCACCCCCCCCCCCGCCCATCTAGCTATTGCTCCTGGATTTTATCTGCTCTGATGGTCCATAATGGTGTGTCTTCTGTGACCCGTGACCCTGTAAGCGAGTCAGCAGCAGCAGCTCTTCTAAAGTCCCTTTCTTCTCAGCACGACAGCATTGGGTTGAAAACGACAACCAATGACTTGTTGTGCAAAGTCAGACCCCTCTCCATCCTTCCCCCTCCCCTCCCAGCGAACAGTAAATTGACTCAGCTTCATGGCAGTCCAGTGGTGAGTGCACCAGCCAGATCGTGGTTGTGCTATCAGCGGTAAACCGATTGCGGGGTGCTTCGGATTATCATGAGAAGCGCTGCATGTCTTTGAATCCCAAAGCCTGGCCTGGAACCCATTAGCAGCCCGTGAAATGAGCTGACAACAACGAAAAAAAAGAAGGTGCACGATTGATCCTGGTATCCAAAGCTGAAGAAGATTCCCACTCTGATGGAGAGTAAAGCAGAGGAGTGCACACATTGCAGCAGGCTAGTGTTTAAGGTGAATGTAAAAGCCCCCCCCCAACGAAAAAACAAACAAACTCTAGAATAAAGAACAAGAAGGATAAGGAATGTGGTTAACATAATCCTAGACAGCTAATGAGGCTAAATTTAGTGTACATTTAATGGCATTGCTGTACTTTAAAGACTTCTAAGTGTTCAGTTTTTCACACTTTACAGGAAAATGATTTCTATTTCATGTACTTGTTGAATAGAGAATAGCAACAATTTCTTCTTAATGGTGATAAAATATCACAGTGTTTTTCTACCATTGTATTCTTTGCATGCCCCCATTTGGCTCTCTCAGTTCAAGTGGTTTTCCATTTAGAATAAGCTTTAAAAGCACTATTCAGATGAAAAAAGGAAAAGTCAGTTTAACCCATTGATGCATAGCATGGGTCACAAGCGACCCGGCTGAGTTTTTTTTTTTTTTTATATATCTGCAATAACCTTTTTTTTATGACCCAGCACTCCATGAATTCCTCAAGTAACTTGTTTTTGTTCACTTCGAGACTTTATTTTATTTTTATCTCTAAACTCTTTTAATAAAAATACCTTTTTTTGTCACTACCCCTCGAATGCACAAGATGGGTCACAAGTGTCCCGCATTCATTTTCTATGGAGTTTTGTTGAATGGTTAGTGTTTCTTTGTCATTTTATAAAAAAAAAAAAAATAATAATTTGTCATTTCCATCACTTATTTAGTTTTTGTCTAATATCACTCATTATTTTCATTTATTTGTAGTTACTACTTGAATTACAACACTTTTCAAGTACCAATATTAAATATGCACACATGAGTCACAAGTGACCCACATTCATTTCCGCTGTAAAATTAAGCAAGAATCAGAATTTCTTTGCAGTGTTCATCATTTAATATTACCATTTAATACCATTTCATATTCAGCTTTAAAAAAAACAAAACAGTTCAGTCCTCTTTGAGAACTCCATGAACGCAAGTAAATTTTGTGAAACAGTCCTATAATTGTACATGAGTCAGAAATGACCTGTGTCTGCAAGGTGAACGTTTTATATTATGTCACTGACTCTGTAAACACCAGTACTGAACTGCAGTGCATCAGTAACTATAGTGAGTAATGGAGAACTGGTATATTAACTTTTGAACTGTGGAGAAGAGGTAAATGTGACTAAATACAA
>JBAMYA010000013.1:12744517-12777345 GCA_037176975.1 Arrhamphus sclerolepis
AAAGCAAATACTCACAATTGGGGAGTCTTATGGGGGAATATTTTCCTTAATATTTTTCTCATCTCAACTTTATCTCTTAACTACAAAGATGATTATTCCAGACAAAATCAATGCAAGGCATTTAAATGCAAAGGGAAGTTTCCTAATCTTTCAAAAGCAATCACTGTTGCTTTCAGAGTTAATGACTTACCACACAATGTTTTTCATTCATTAAATGGCACTTATTAAAGATTCCTAAGGAACATGGAAGAATGCTAATTAAGAACGTCACAAAGCTGCAGAGTACAGTTCCTGAATATATGAATCATATTTAGCTGCTTCATCGTTTTCACAGTCAGATGAAGGAAGTCAAATGAGGGTAGGGGTTCGTTCTTAGAAGAGCTACCTGATGAACTCATAATCCTTGAAATTACACACATCACTACATGTGAACGAGGTCCGATCTCATGAGAGAGAGCGTGAATAAAGGAGATGTCTGTAAGTAGTCGACATGTATCTATTTTTACTCAGTGCTGGACTAATCAATATTTGACGCGCACAATGAGTTGTTAAAGTGTAAAGGGTACAACTCAAACTACAGAGATTTGACAAATTATGTAGTTTTTATTTTATAATACATTTACAATTTTGTAAAACTGCTGTGAAACTATCTATAAATTACATTTTATTTGTTGGATTTATTGCTCTATTTTGTAAGAGTCTCAGTTGGTGCTATTTATATTGTATGGAGTGGCAGCTGGGAACTCATCTCCAGTTTCTTATCTCCAACAATATTTAATTGCCACAGAAAATTGGCCAAGCTACTCTATAATCAAAAATAAATAAATAATATATATATATATATATATATATATATATATATATATTCATTTATTTTATTTTTTTTAACGAAGAGGCAGGGCCAAGCATGAAATGCTGAATATACAAACAGGGAACGTTAAGTGTCTGGCTTTTATGCATTGCATCCTTTTATCTGCTGTTAATTACCAGTAAACCTTTTTGACTTTTAAAGGTAGAGTACACAATTTCTCAATGATGACAAGTCTGTTGATATTTGAACCAAAACATCAACAAAACATGCTACTCCCTCCCTCGAGGGCTCTCAGAGAAAACTCGAGTGTGAACTCTCCCTCTGTCGCTGATTAGCTGGAGCAATGTTCGTTATGTTTTGGGGAGCACGCTGCCCCCGTTTGTTGTTTTCAGGTAATGGAATCACGACTATGTATTATTTTCACAGGATAGGGAAGGGCAGCCAGTGGATGGTGAGGAGGTATTCAATGTGACACAAATGTAGAATGTCTTACCCTGCCTTTAAATCTCTCCTTCTTTGAGTTGTGTTATTGGGTAAATCATCTTTGATAAAGGTAACTCCTAAACCATCACCCTTCAAGTAAAGAGAAAAGGTAAGTTGGCTGTTGCATCCATCCATCTTCAGTTAATTGTTTTTTTTTACATTTGAATCCATCTTGAGTGTACACCTGGAAGTATTTGTCTGATATTTATGTTTTAGCGTAATGCTGTTGCTCTGATGCACCTCATGAAACCAATTATGAATAGATTTATTGACTCTACCTTCGGCTAGCGAGCTGCTACCTTTCAGCCACACTCGCATACATGAACGTTTACCGTGGCGTTTAACGTAAACATGAACAGCAGGTCTCGTCACCGCATGCCCCGCCTCATTTTCATCTGTGCTTTAACCTGAACGACGACTCTCAGGAGAGGAAAAGTACCAGCTCAGTCTCTCTCTTACACACACACACTAACATGCTCTCAAGCAATTTGCAATTCACTTCAGTCCAAAACATAATCAATAGAAGTTGATAAAAAGACAGAAGAAGAAAAAATAAAAATGTCTTTTGACCAATAAAGAGAAAAAAAATCTATTAAGTGTTTAATTTCCTCTCTCTGCCATGCTTTATTAAAGTCATTACAGTCCCTCCAGCTGAGAATTGTTATTGGTTGTTCAAAGTAAATGGCTTAGTTAGTTAAATTATAGTGAACTGTCCATTTCTTCTCGCAGCCCATGGGCTTAAAATGGGATGATGTTGATCAATAAAACAATAATCTTTCCTTCGCCTAACAAAACATGTCATTTCAGCACTGCACAGCATAATGAATGGAGACGCTGTCATAAAGAACTGTGGGAAAACACAACTTTATTTTTGCTTCAATATGTTTCCATAAAACTTTCTGTAAAGCAGGATTAATAAGACAACATTTAATAAAAAAGAAGGGAAAAATGCACTAATAACAATATAGTCAACTCATCCAGATAGTCAGTAGAAGAAAGCATAATATTTATTACATAATCTTGACCTACAGATTTCAATAGAATTGGGTCCAAATACATGGATTACCCAATGTTCACTCATTATGTGCACATTCTGATTTCAACTTGGACCAATTTTTACTTTGACCTTCGTGGCAATCAACATCACCTATAGCCATGTTTCGGTTCATTTAAGCTGTTAAGCAAAACTATGTGCATAAAACTTCAGCTGTGTGGCCACATTTTAAATCAAGTAACGACAATAAACGACTATAAACTCCTCCCCCATCTCATTTATCCCAGTGAATGAAGATTTTTCTCTCACTGTCATTCAAATTACGTTCCATATATTGTGCTTCTGCCTCACACTGCTCAACCGATTTCACAAACATTCATAACTTATTTCCCCTCACCCTCCTGCTCTGCATGGGCATTGGAAGCTTCCTCAGTGTTTCTGTAGTTTCATTTTGAACAGGAGGACATCAAGCATTGCCCACATAAATTATGTGTTCCAGTACATGGCAGTCCAGCTTCTGTCAAAAGTTGGGGAGGTTTAAACTTTCTCAAATTGCAGCTATATAAATTATACATGGGGGTGGGACTGTAGTAGACCATGCGGCTTATGTGTGCAGTGAGCAGGAGATTTGATTTGAGGAATTTGGTTTGTTTTTGGTATGATGAAGGTACATCAGTAGCAAACCCCAATCGAGCGTTCCCATGATATTACTGTGTCTGAAATACACTTGCTATGAAAGGTAAAAGTACACAAAACTACTCAATTACAGTGACATGTAAATGTAATTAGTTACTTTCTACCACTGGTCCCATGTCTGGTAGAAAAAGGAGTGTTTGTTTTTTAAAAGCACTCTATGTAGCAATGTCACTCCACACCGTGTGGAGGGGATGGCACTGAAGGAAAGATTATGTGCTGTAAGAACCGTGCCCAAAACACAAGTTTTTTTTGTTTGTTTGTTTGTTTTTCATTTGAAATTGGACCAAGAGAAGAAAACGTCGTGTGAAATTTTAGTGCCTTGAATTGTTAGGTCCATTCCTTGCTATCTCGTTGACTACAGCCTTAGTTCCTAACAGAAATGCAAACACATCCAACAGTATCTAAACATGTGATTTAGCCTCCAGATCAGTCCATAAGTTTGCTTTGAATAATCTATTGATTTAGTATTCACAGCATGATTGACAAGTGAGTGCCCTCAGGTTTCTCAACTTCCTCTTTTTCATTTCAAAGTATGCGGGTAGATGATTTATATCACATCTAGTGGGACAAATTGACATTGCAAGTCTTGCTGGACCACCTTCGCTTATGAGCACATTTTCAGTGAATCCATGTGTTTAACATGGCGTCAAAATGGTTGCTTTTCTTTCGTATTCTTATTTTCTAAAGTCTAGAATCTTACATTTGTAGCTTTAATAATACAGAATAATATAATAATAGAGAAGGGTTGAATGATACTTGTCACAACTTGCAGCCACTTATTAAGGTTCAGAAGTATATGTCTTAACTAAACCACAGTTAAAACATGTCATCTGCTTTTTATTCTTGTTTTTTTTTTTTTTCAAAAATAATACTCCAACACAGAAAGTTTATATGCCTGCATTTAAGCTGTGGATATTCACCCTTGTGCTATGTTTTTTCTCTCCAAAGATCCTGTTTGCATACCCATAGATATGAAGCCCTTCTTACTTAATTGTATGAGTCCTGCAAAACTTCCTAAATCTTACGGAGATACAAACAACTTGTTTTTTTCTGTTCTCTGCTCCAGACAACACAACTCTACACAGAATGTATATCTGGACTTGATAAAAAAAGCATCTTCAAACATTCAGGAGAAGCAAAGCTGAGCAGGAAGCTGGGTAATGGTTGGATTATCATAACAGCTGCAAAGGATGGCTCCTAAAGGGGGAAATAAAAAGGCATTAAGTTTGTGCAGTCAGCAGTGAGCCAAATGTATGTTCTCACTAAAGCATAGACAGGCTTCACACACAATTGATATACTTATTTAATATCAGCTCGGTGTGCTTGAGCTTGAGAAATATTGGCTGTGGTTAATGATGCCAGGATTTTTGATTCCAGCAAAGTGAAAAAAAGAAAAAATTGAAACATTTTTCTCCTGTCGCCTGGCCAGAAGTACACGTTCTCCTCACAGAGCAACACTGCTTCTCCACCCTGCGATGTTACAAGCCTGTTGTTTGTCTGCTGGGTGCCAGCCCCCTCGCTCTCTATCTCTGTTGCCTCGTGCTGCGCTGGTGTCATTCCTGGGGAGCAGTGATGATTAAAATCCTTCTGTCGTTATCGCGGCACGGCCTCGCATCGCGCCGTGACTCCCTGCCTCCGGTGCAAGCCAGACGCATTGTAGCCATGCATTCATCTAGCTGTCTCCACACCGCTGGCGGCAGACGGGTGGGCCGCGCTCGCTGCTAAAGCCCGGATACTTGACATTTGTCTTGTGAGGAGGAAATAAAAGTCCAGGCTTTGGAGGCACCCTCTGGCTTTTGTGTTACAGCCATGAGATCTCCTGATGAAGGTGATGAACACTTAAACATGAAGGGTGCACTATGTGATTTGCTGAACCTTCAGGCGGTCCACTTACAACGAATAGTTCCCAAAACACAAAAACATACAAACAGGGGATAAAACCTGCAGCCCAGGCAATTTATTACTGAGTGACATTCAAGCATCACACTTTAATCACAAGTCACTACAGCTACCCTGAGATCCACAGGAGTGAAAGAGCCACATGATGCAACGACACAAAAGGCCGACACATTGAAGAAATACATCATTATGGCCAACGTGTCACAGGGCACAGACTCCACTCATTTGTAATGTGATGATGAGACGGAAAGTGTTGGTGCACACAATCAAGTCCATGCGCTGTTTGTGATCAGATTTAAAAACATTTCACCTCCCCGTTTTATATTACCTGTCTGAACAGCAGGAGGCAGCCGGATTTATGTCTAGCCTTCAGCTGTAAGGTTCTGGATTTAGCGCAGTCGCCACAGCAACAAATCTGTGCAAAGCCGAGACGACACACACTTTTTAACCTGCTCCTAACAAGCAATGCCAGTACTAGGGGCAGACGGTGCAGAGATCATTCGAGCCATTTTTAAACACACAAAGCATGACACAAAATACACATGCAGCATACAAAACAAACAGGGGGGAAAAAAAAACAACTCAACTTTTCTCTGAAGCAAGGGAGCACATAAAAATATGAGAATGTCAGCCACAAAAAAAAAACAAAAAAAAACAAAAAAAAAAACAAGCTGGATCTAGTGACTAGCTGTTATGCTATAAAATGATTGTATGAACGAAGGAATCACCACTCTGACCCTTCAGGTGCACTTCACTATCAACAACCAATTATTTTGTGAATCACATTCCAGTGCAAAACTCCAACTGATTCATGAAACCCAACATCTCTGTGACAAAATCATACATAAACATACAATCTTGCCTTTGATCTGACTGGATAATGCCTGAAGAGAACTGCCCTTTCACAATTGTGTTGAGCCGTTCCTGAGATACAGCCTTGTGTGCATCCTGAAGAGGACAACTGATTCAAACACCACAGCTTTTATAGTTTGACATCAGATTGAATCAGTCAAAAGTTTGGACACACCTTCTCGTTCAGTGGTTCTTCTTAATTTTTTATTACTTTTTACTTTGTAGATATTGAATTCATATGAAGCAAAATATATGAAATTATGTAGCATACATAGAATTATGAAAGAACTCCCTTTGCAGAGTGAAGGTAGAAGGGCCAACAAGAGCTCAGCACCTCTGGGAACTCCTTTAAGACTGGTTGAAAACCATTTCAGGTGACTACCTCATGAAGCTCATCCAGAGAATGCCAAGAGTGCGCAAAGCAGTAATCGAAGAAAAGGGTGGCTATTTTGAACAATCTAAAATATTTTTGTTTACTGCATAATTCCATGTGTTCATTCCCACTTTTGATGCCTTCAGTGAGAATCTACAATGTAAATAGTCATGAAAATAAAGAAAACCATGAAAGGAGAAGGTGTGTCTAAACTTTTTACTGGTAGTGTATATGCAGCCAACAGAGTAGATAATTCTTCATTTGATCAACAGCAGTTAACAGGTTATGTTTCATATCTCATATCAGCATTATTTACACAAATTGTAGCCCACGTTAAGCATATTCAGTTAAATAAAAATGTTATTATGGCCTTAGCCCTGCTTCTAAATGAAGTCCATGCGCTCATTACTTGCAGAAGTCTTCCTCATCTTCTTTCAGTTTTAAAAGTCGATGGCTGTGTTCCAATATCCATACTTTCCAAACTTTCCTTATTCAATCTGAGTACGTAGGGTGTTCTGATTACGATTGCGGCAAACATAAGTGTACTGGAAGGACCCAGATGATGCACTCAAAACGGTCAAAACGCTGAGTATGGAAACATGTACACTTTTCGCACTTCACGTTCGCCATCTTAGTCATGTAGCGGAAGAGGTGGACATCACTCAGCTCGAAAAAATAAAAAAAGATGGCTACTGTAACATCAACAACGGCAACTGGATCGGCTACAGCTGCCCAAACGTGCAGATAGCTTTGTGGTTTTACATTTTAATAATTGTCCGTAGTTCTCTGGTTCGCTGTTCAAACATTTTTGGCAGGTGACGAGCGAAGCAATCGTGATCGTAGCTTCAGGTAAGTGGACCATTGGGGATGCGATTTGGAACAACACTTACGTGCTGAAGTCAGCCATACTCTAAGTGTGGAGAGTGTACAGCGTTGAAGTGTACTCATTTAAGTATGGATATCGGAACACAGCCTATGTCTCATTAACCACTGACATTTGCTCTGCAGCTGCGGAGTAGAAAATCTGGGCTCACTGCTGCCCCCTACCATGAGGCAGGGGAACTGCAGCCTCAACTCGTGCCTCTTCCCAAAGTAGTCTCAAGAAAAAGGTAAAAACCACATGAGAGGAGCTTTTACATAAGTTGGTGTGATGATACGGGTTGGTTCCCCACCTGGATTTTCTCAAATGCAGTATTCTGCTTTACTCGGATTTAACGTGACTGATCCAAGTACAAAAGAAAGGAACATAAAAGCTGCTTAGACATACCAACAATTATTCTCTTATCTACATTTTCTTTGTGTATATTTTGTTCAGATATAAATATCTCTGCAGTTATTATCAATGCGGAAAAGTCTCTGAAGTGCTGTGCACAAAAGACTGCTATGTTTTTTTTTCTGTTTGTTTTTTTTCATCATCTGTTCAACTGCAGCCAATTAAATAATCATTGAACACCTTAAGCATTTTGGTTTGTTTTGGCTTTCATTAATATAGTTAAAGTTCCAGCACAAATAGCCTCAACTAGAATAATTCTGACTACTTGCAAAAGCGTTTAATATTCCTTTTCAACAACCTGAAAGCTCTTTTACACAATATAATGCAACAATAAACAGTGAACAGTGATAGAATGCATTTTTAGAGTGTTTAGGTTTGATTACATTAACTAAATTAACACTTTAGCCATAATCTTACACATTACCTTTTCAGTTGATATTTAATCTATGTGCATACATATTTTAATTTAGGTATGTGATTTTTCAAGCATGAATCTCAAAAACAGGCCTAGAAGGTGTTAAAGGAGCAGGATGTGGGAGGCACAGAGGCTTCTAAAAAACCAATGTTAATATCTTAATCACACCCTGATCACAGCAAACCTGATCTTTTTCCGACCCCAGTGTCAAAATTACACAGCTGGAGAGTACACAAGGATTTGACATGGCCTTTCTCTTTATTTAAGAGATTTCAGTTTAATTAGATTTTTGGTCCAAGGAAGAACAAAGCTTAGTCCGTCAAGTCTTCCTTCCACCTGAGTGCCTGTCACATTCAGATGCCATACTCGCATCATTTCGAGAGGCATGCCGTGTCACATCTTAAATAGTCCCCTCAGAATGTAATTAATCCCCCCATTCAAGAACCTGGCATTTGCTCCAAACTGAATTTCCCCCTTGTTATTCAAGCTATACGGGTTTGTGAGCATGCATGCATGCTTAACAGTGCTGATGTGCACGGATAATTGTTTCTAAAGGACCTGCCACATCACCAAGGTGTATATGGAGCTGTAGGCAGCTGTTCAAACCTCCTTGAGCTTGTCATCAATTAGAACGCAGTTCTCAATGGTGCTAGCATTTCAACTTCACCTTCAGACTAAACTACAGGCAATCAATCAATATATATTATGAAACGCCATCCTAACTAAGCACATTTAGGCACATCACTTTATATATTTCGCCAAAATGATGCACTGCTGAAGTTATTTGAGCTATTTGGGATTAAGTACTTTTCCCAAGGGCACCTTGCAGATTCAATTTGGGATTAAGAGCTGAAGTAAAGAGACTAGAGACTAAAGAGAACTATGATACTACCCGCCTAACCCTGGGTCATAAGCATCCCTCCCCCTGGCCATTAGCCCTCTGTCACTTGTTCGCGAGTGCAGTATCGCAAGTGTGGAGCTGAGTGTTTCAGCTGCGGTACTTTGTCAAAGTCAGCCACCGCTACGGTCAAAGCGTGTGCTGCAAATGGGACTAATTAGAAGTTTACAATGACGGAAGCACGACGCCAGTTGTGCAACACTCGAGCCTGGTCTGCTGTCTAAGAGCCAGTGTCTCAACCCCAAACTGTATTCAGTTAGACACACTGCATCCAACGGACGCTAAGTTATTAACAGTCACACATGAGCCACGCGGTTCCTTCTGCAGCCTTTCAAACTGAGCACAGTATTTCATACCTGTTGAGTGTGACTGGTCACTATGAAATGACAATGAAAAGAAGAGCAAAATACTCTCATTGGAAAAGTTGACTATAAGAGAAAAGGCTGAACTGTATTCTGTAAAAGAGGAAACTCCTCTTTTAGTTCAGGAAGTTAGTTCAGCCTTCTGATGTCTCTCACCTTCCAAACTCATTCTGATCTGTGAACCCCAGTTTCCTTCTACCTCAAAGACATGCAATTTAGGCTAACTGATCCTCTTCTCCAGCTTCCACCTGTAATCGTCATTTCTCTTTTTTTTTTTTAACTCAAAGGTATCTGCAACAACAGGCAAAAAGCCCACAGAGCCAGTTCTCTCATCATTGTATGAAGTTTTTTTTTTTTTTTTCTTAATAAAGAAAGTGAGGGGGGTATGAACGGGGGGTGAGGGGGAGGGATACGGGGGCAAGCGTCTGCTGCAAATCTGAAAAAAAAACAAAAAAAAAACACACAACAGGCACACAAACAAGACATTGGGAGAAATACACTGGGAATCTGAAAGAGAGAGAAAAAACAAGAAAACAAAAAAAAAAACAGCTTCATTTCTATTGAAGGAGGTTGTGTTCCTCATCCTCAATATCTTTGCACTTAAACATTGATTAGATTGGAGCCTAGCTTAAGTATTTTCACCATGAGAAAAATTTCTTTGGAATTCTTCATCTAAAAGGTTGGCTGAAATGAATAATGAGACATTTACAAAACTGACCTTTTGGAACCGCAGAGTCAAAGTCGTTCATATTTTAAATGTTCTGTTGAGCTGCGGCACAAACAAAGAAGTAGCAGACAGCTCATGCTAACCGTGCGTCAGTTTCTGATGTCATCACTGAAACAGAGTTTCACATGGGAGGTCACATGGGAAAAACTCTAAGTGGCAAGCAGCAGAGCTCTGCTGGTATCTATAGAACTTATTCCAGGTATTGTGGGAGAGACAACTGACATGAGGATTACTGGAAATATTTGATCAGAATTAATTTAAAACCATATTCATTACCAGCATAGGTTAGCATAAGCTAAGCCAGCCAAGCTAAAACAGCCGTCTTGTGGTGACTGAACTAAAGTGGATGTGTTCCCACTGGCTTCTGGGTCTCCTCACTCTGCCATTTGCAACACGGCCTGGAACCTGTGGAACCTGTCCACTTCTTCCTATACTGTCTAAGGTCCATACCCAGAGCAACTGGGCGTGAACTACAAGCTGGGTGACAGGAAGCAGCATATTTCTCTTCCAGTATGTGATCCAATACATTTTTAAGGTGCCCAAAGATAGCATCAAAAAAGATAAATAGTGCTTCTGGCAGCATGTAATGTGTACATCCCCTCTTTTCTCAGCCACTGGACGCATGTTTGGGTGTGAGTTTCTGTGTGTGCATCTGTATTTCAGAGAGAAGCTCCCTGCACACAAGCGTCAACACAGAAATCTCTGCTCTGGAATGCGAAAAGCAAAAATTCATCTCAAATGGATGTCTTGAATGTAGGAAGTGTAGTTTAAGTAGCAATAACAAAAGAGTTTTTTTTTTTCTTAGTTTTAACTTTACCAGGAGTATAAGCAATAATGTCAGAGCTTATCGATCCTCTGATCTTTGAGAATGTAGCCTTGGGAGCCATTTAATAAGTTGATTTGACACCCATGTCTGTTTATGAGAGTCAACAGAGGCTCCCAGACGTTATTAAACAAGACTGTCTATCTGAAGTTTAGCCACCATAAACTACTTTTTTATACCAGTCCAAGTTAGGCTGCAGCATTACATCCCCTGAGTGTATTCATAAGAACAAAGTGTCTTTGACTGATTATAAATTCAACTTTTCTTTTAAGTGAAGATGTGCTATTTCCCCCCCCTCTGTTTTAAATGGTACATAGTTTGCCTTCAAGGCTCGGTGTTACACCTGGCTTTAGTGCCTGGATGCTGCCGTCGAAAACAGAATTCGCGCTTTTATTTTGCCATCGCAAGATAATGATCTTTGCACTGAAGCTCCAGATAATGAGGCAGAAAACCTAACTCGAGCAAGTGCTGTAACTTTGTGTAATAAAGCCATACGCATTAAAAAATAAAAAAAATAATAATAAAAAAAAACAGTTGAAAGCCTGTGAAAAGGGATAAAAAGGCTGTGAGATAAGATGTGAGGTAGTTTGTTGACTTGTGGGGCGTTTTATCCTGAGAAAGTGCAAAGGCAGTCCTCGCTACATCTTCATTTCCGGCTCATTAGCCACTGCTCTGCCGAGGCTCAGCTACCTCATGCAAAGCGCTCTTGCAAGTAAACAGAAAAATATGGGCCATCCCATAATATTAGGCTTCATCCTCTGCTTCGAAAGCAACACATACTGCGATTTTATGAATATAGTTCCAATTCATGAACTGGTGAAAGCCACTGCAATGCAGGGATTTATGTCGCTTGTTTTTCACACTCAGGCAGACACAGAAATAAAAGCGACGCTCGACAAAACAAACTCCTCTGTGACCTGTAGGGTTCACTGTAAACATCCAATAAGCCTAACCACTGGAAGAGAGACGAGCATTCCCACACACACACACACAAAAACACCCAAAATAGCTTCCCACTGTGTTGGCATTATGGATGGGGTGTCTGAAGAGGAAAACATGTTGCAGGCATCAAAATTTATCAACACATTGAGCTGTGAAGGCTCCTCAGAAACACTTTCTCTGCTGTTTTTTCACTTTCTGGAGACCTTTGGCTAATGAATGAAGCCTCCCACTGAAGCTTTTCATCTGTGAACGGTTACATGTTACCATGTTTTTGGGGAGAACATTTACAAGTCTAATACACCTTATGGGGAAAAATGAAATTCCCAGTTGATCTGGCAATTCCTCTGGGACTCCTGAGTCTTTGAATTTTTGATTATAAGCTAAGCTCCTCATGTTGCTTAGATGCAAAAACCTACTAATGTGTTAAAAAGCTGTAATCACCTTCTCTAGAAGGAATGTGGATACATTTTTTTTTTTTAGATCCTTTTGTACCATGAACACAGCCATAGTTAAATGTTAGTTGTTGCAGGCTTTTGTCATCCTTTAACTTGCAGATTAACTCATAGCTGAACAATTAACGATGAAAATGTCATACAGATAACTCTGAGAATTTAATTACCTTTTGATGTTCATTTTACACCACTGTCCCAGTGTAACCTTTGCAATAGTTTAATAAAATGCATGCATTGTACATATAAACAAACTGCTCTTACCAATGTGAACTAAGCTTCTCCAAATTATTAGCTTCTCCTTTTTAGAAGCACAGAATTGATGCCAAAATACCTGTCACTCAAAATCACCAAATCATCTAACTATGCATGAAATAGCATTATATGAATTTTATCTGACAAGGTACACAAAAGTTCATTTCCCCAAACTACTTCTGATATTCTGTAACAAAACACATTCTCGTCTTTTACAATCTGTTTAATTAGCATCCTGGAGCTTGAATTGTCTCGGCGGAATTTTGCCTTTGCACAATTAAAGATGCAAACATCACCTTTTAAGCAGAAATGAAGCACTAGATAATGTCACTGTATTTCATTTAGCTTTTCATCTATGGTGAGATATGTTTGTGTAATTAAACCTGAAATTCAAATAGTTTGCCAGGAAAATTATGTTATATTTCACTTTTTAGCCAAAGGGTCACAGTTGTCTTTCATGAGACCCAAACCAAGACGATACTGACGTGGTTGTTCACAGACCTGGAGTATCATGGATTTGTTTTTAGCAACCCACCTGTTTTTATCTGTGACAGTCTACAGACCACCAAACCCTCCTTCCTGTTTTATTCAACGATTCAGCCAGCGAGTTTTTAAACCTTTTTAAAAGCATTGATTTTAAACAACACATTGCGCAGCCTACTCACAACAGAGGACACACCCTAGATTTGGTCATAACCTATGGCCTGTCCCCAGGTGTGTCCTCTGTTGTTGACCTGGCTGTGTCAGACCACTGTGTGTTTTCTAACATCACCAGTTTTAGCCAGCAGGAGGCCCCGGTGAGAACTGTGAAGAAAGGATACAACACTTCTGAGGTGGCTGCAAATTTTATTGGCATTTTAAGCCAAACTCCTGCTCAGATTTTAGCTGCATCATGTGCTTTTATTGTTGATCATTTTAACAGAAGGTTGAAATCAGCTATCTCACTGCAACTCCAATTAAAGCAAAAACAATAAGAACCAAATCCACACCACCATGGATAAATGGAGAACGTAAAGAGCTGAAAACATGGTGCAGGAGAGCAGAGAGAAATTGGAGAAAAACTAAACTAACAATCCATTATGCAATTTTACATGTACAACTCAAAATCTACAGTTAAACAGGCAAGAACTCTCCTCTTCTCAAACCTCATCATATCCTTTTTAAAACTATTGACCTTTTAATAAACACAGATTTTAACAAATCCTCAATGCCACCATCAGATACTGCATATGAGGACTTTGCAGACCACTTCAGAAATAAAATCAGTACCATTAGATCCAGCCTTTTATCTCAGTGAAGTGATGATTTTACTACATATGAACCATTGCTTTTACCTGAGGAAACACTGGAGAGTTTTGCCTTGGCTGATGCAAAGACGTTTGGTTGACTTTTCTCCCAATTGTACCCAACAACCTGCCTTTTAGACCCGATTCCCACATCGCTCTTAAAAGCGTGTTATGGCTTCTTTGAGTATGAGCTTTTAAATACTGTAAATTGCTCTCTTCAGACAGGTGTTTTCCCCACTGCCTTTAAAATGGCGAATATGATAATGAGTATAAACAGACATGAGCAATCTGCTCATCTAAACAAAGAAAATGGAAAAAGCAAGTGCTCTTGTTTAACAGAATTTTATTTTTCTTTGTTGGTTTAAAATTCTGAGTTTCCCTTCTCTGATTCAGGGCTTTGGTTCTCAGATTTTGAATTTTGATTCTATAGCACTAAATTGAATGTCACATGTGGTGAGATACAAATACTTGGAAAAACGATGACTAATGTTTGAAACTTCACTGCATTGCCAACAGACAAAACCATAGAAATCTGTGTACACGAGACATGAAACATGCTTGGAGGACTACACATTCTCACATTCATTTCACTTTAAAACAAGGATGATCATTTGGTATTGACCAATCATGTCTTCCCCTTTATGTCTGCCTTGTCTTTCAACTTTCAATGAGAACACTAGTTGTATAAAATACGTTCACTAAGGCTAAACGTATACGTCTGTGTTGTAAAATGCAATTTTCAAAAACAAATGAGTCCAACGTAACTCCTCTGTCATCAGTATCACACACCCATCTATACCTACAGGACAGGTGTGTATGAGTAAAAACAGCTGAAAATATTTGTAGCAGATTGATCATACAGTGTCTTTCTCCCAGCGAATGTAGCCATTTTGTACTTTTATTAAATTCAGTTCTTGGCTGTGAACCAATCCGTTTATAGCACCTAGTAGCTGTTTAAAACGAACACTGCCAGACACAGAACCATTTGTAAAGCAGTAAAAAATAAAGATGGCTGCTTGCTGTCTAATGCATTTAAAGTAAAAGTGTAATATTTATTTTTGTAATGTATTTGTTTATATTGTATATATTTAACTCACAATGCTATAGATGTGTATAGTTTGTATTTAGTGATGATGAGGGTTTTTTTTTTATTAAACATCCTGATTTTTACCATAGTTGCAAAGTTGTATGACACTAAAGCCCAAAACTAATACCGGTTTTCTTTAGTTTAAGCATGAAAAGTTCCACAGTCTAGCTTTAAGCACAGCTGCACTCTTTCTGTAGGACAATGGAGGGTTTATTAACTTGTCAAATAAGCACACAGACACTCACACACACAAACAGGAAAATGTTCACCCAGATACAGCCTCTGGGCCTCTGCCAGCACCACGGCTTTCTGCTGCCCGTCTCTGTCTGACCACGACTGATTATACTTGGCTCTCTTTCCACTCACGCAGCAGGTGATTGGATCTCCCGGCTATCAGAGGTGATATTGATGTCACAATTGAATAACATGGATGGCTGTCAAAGAGGTGTGACTCCAGGTGGGCCTTGGAGCAGGGAAGCATGAAGACATGTGACAGTGTGCATAGCAATAGTAATGACCCGGTGCACACAGAGGACCTACTGTATTGAACAGTGACTTGTGCATTAAGATGGTATCATACAGGCTTTTCTTCTCAGGCTGTATTATTAATGTCTTGTAGTTTGATTATTTCTTTTCTTATTCTGCTTTTAATTTCTTATTCTACAGATGAGACCAAGGTGGCTACATCTGACACCAAAGTGTAAGTGGTAGTACATGCAGTTCCTCAAATTACCACTAGGGGCAAGACCTAAAAGCAAATCGAGCTTCATTGACATCCCACATTTGAAACATTCTTAATTTCACAGCATAAATAGACATGTATACAGCGTGGTAAAGTAAATAAATAAATAAATTGCTCTGGTCTATATAGGTAGATTTCACATATGTGAAACTTAGGTGTGTTTTTGTTTTTGTTTTGACTGACAGGTGCATTGCATTGAATGTTAAAAAGCACACTGCACATTTAGCATATTCAGCATACTTTACATTTGAGCCGTGAATTAACAGGCGAAGAGATAAAGACAACATGGCATGTTGACCAAATTCAAATTAGAGTATTTTCAACTGTACTCTCAAACTGCGGTGGTCGGTTCTGGGTTGGCATGGTAACGTCTGCAGGTAAAGTTGGCTTGCTCAGAACAACCTTTGTCCAGGGGCCAAACCACTCGACTGCAGGTGGATTAATCGCGGTCAGCATTAATCCATTGGGAAAAGAAAATGGTTTCACCTTAAGATGTCACGAACGATCTGTCCAGTTGTGTCTATACAGCTTTATAGATGAGACACAGCTGTAGTTAAGACAAATATTAGGAAGTGTTGTCTCGCTGCCTTCATTTCATATTGTTACCTTTCAAGAACGACCACCTTGGGAAATTCATGATATGTTGCATTTGAAGTTTTAAATGATGCACACGCTCTTTATTTATGTTCTCCACTTTGGTTGGTTTCTTTGATTTTCCTCAGAAGACTCTCAGAGGCTCTTTTAACTTATACATCAACATTTCCTCTCACTGGTGATCCAGCAGAAATATCTGAAACCATCGCAGGACTGAAAATGTGAACACTCGCCTCCGGCTGTTCAGCCCTCTTTAACAAAGTTTGTGAGAACACTTGTACCCATTGATGACTCTTGAAAGAGATTTCATTAGATCAATATCAATTAAGAGTGAGAACAGACATTTACATAAGTGATGTTCGAATGGCATGTCTGCCCCATAAAGTCCCCATTATTCTCATATCATGTTTTTTAGACTCTCAGCTCAATGACCAGAGCTCGTACTTTCACAGCCTCAGCTGAGGAGTTTCATTAAGTTGAGTGGCTTCTTTGAATCCCTAAGGTTGATATTTGGAAAGCTGTTATGGGTTATGATTACTCGCTGTAAGAGGCCGGTGTTCTTTCACTGGCGAGTGCGATGCTCACCAGGGAAGAGTCCATCTGTGACGACGTTTGTTCACTTCGGAAATAAAAGGAAGACCAGCTTGGTGTGTGAGACGTCCTACATTAGTGTATCTACATAATATGTTGTACTCAGCCGCAGCAAATATATTTTATTCAGTTTTATCTTCTCTCTTTCAGTGCGTCTCAAAACATTTTGTTTTGCTGTGACAACTCCCCAAGGCTGGACGGAGACAAATGGCCAATGGCCTCTTCTTGTTTACATACAGCATCTCTGGCTATGGATGAGATGTCACATGCAGTGTTTTGTTTTCATTGTTTTAAGGTGAATTCCATCTATGATGAATAAGAGGTGTTCAATTGTAAAATAACACTTGAAACTTTGTTTGGTCGAGTGTATCAAAGTGTGTCCTTGGATGATCCAAAACATTTTTTTGTTATGCACTCTCACAGATGTGGGTATTTAATGTCTTTTTAAATGTAGGTTTTTCTTTGATAAATACAGGCAGTTTCTGGAGAAGAAAATGTGGTGGGATCTGCCGGTGTAGACTTTCAGTCATCCAGGTCCTGGCAATTCTCAAAGACTTGAACTAAAGCAAATAAAGGAGCTGCTGATCAGATGCAAATTCTGACAAGTCGGAGCTTTAACAGTGTTGAGTTAAAGAACTCTGACTTTAATGGTTTCCATGGTGACTGAAAGTGCAACATTCCATCTGACTCTGAAAAATTCAGTGTGAAGTTGTCTCATACTGGCCAGATTTAAAGAGCAGAGAGCTCCAAATTGGCATGAGTAGCAAAGGCTTTTCCACATGTAACCTAGTGTTTCAGGAGACAAATTTGTCAAAAGGAGTCAAAAAGAGACGAAGCTTTGCATCTCGACTCAAGTCTTGCCCTGATTTTGTCTTGAATTCTATAAGGTAACTGAACAATTTATATGAGTGTGAGTCTCATCTGCTGGCTTGTGGTAAATAACATTTTATATATAAACACAGAATTTTTTATAATGTGTAATAATCAGCTGTGCCCATGAAGTGCGAACTGGTTTGAAAAGACGCCTACCTGATTTTGGGTCCACGGAGAAGTACGGCTGTCCGTGGACGATGCTGTAGACCACCCGAGCACTGTTCCCATATGTTGGGTCGTCCGCATCTGTAGCCACCACTTTCACCACCATTGTTCCTGAGGGAAGACAGCCATCTATTAGTTTCCAAGAAAATATACAGAGGCGAAGTCTAACAGGGCTAAATGTCGAAACTGTCATACCATCCGAGCGTGTTACCAATTCTGCTTCAGAGGGAAGAGAGGGGCACGATGAAAAGGTAACTTCTGAGGCAATAAATAATCTCATTAGTCATTGTTTTCACACTCTCTTCTTTTATTGATTCTGGTGTTTACTTTAGTTCTTGTATTTCATTTTTATACAAATTGCTCGAGTGAGTTTAAAGCAGCTTTTTTCACAGAAGCGTTAAGCAGAACCAAAAGATCTGACATGTAGTGCGTGGCTCTTATAAGACGGCTAAACAAAATAAAGCTCTCAGTTGTTGCTATAATTCACAGAGGATTAAAGTGGAACTTCAGAGCCTTTAGAGATCTTTTTGTCACCATTATTGGCCATTTGCTGTGCACAGATTAATTAGCAGCACCCTTTCTTGTGCAACTCATCTGTGAATTTTAGCCACTTTGGCCCACTAAAGCTAAATTAGTACATCCCTCACACAGAAATCCAACAACTCTGTGATGTTTTAGAAAAGTCAAAGAGTTTAAATCTGTCCTCCAGCAAGGTCTTAGGATGACTGGATTCTTTTGTTTTGTTTTTTTCTAATGAGATTCTGCTAAGAGTCTCATGATACTAAATTTTAGAGAGACAGTTGGAAAATAAATCTCTCCCATATTCTTTTTACTCAAAAACATAAAACAAACATTCCAGTGCTAGCTTGCACAGATAGTGTTACTGACTTAGGATGTAAAAAAATGTACTTATTTTCTGGTGGAAAGCAAACTGTTACAGAAAAGACCAAATTATATCTTAAAGCAAGAGGCAAGATTGAAGCCTTGCAGCACAAGCGTCTGAAGTGCTTGTTTATGATGCTGTCAAATTCTTGTATTAGCGCACAGAAACACAGACATTGTGGTAAATCAAGCAGATTAGCTGGATGGATGAGTCGTACTGGTCTTAGTGGAACGGAAATGGATTTTTGACAAATGTAATACAATCCAATATAAACAGTGTTATCTATCCAGAAAGAACACAGTTTGTGTCTACGTCCAATTAAAATGCCAAAGAAATCTCACTTCATGTACCATGAATTAATTTTAAAACTTTAAAAATCATGTAGTAGGTGTGTTAAGAAATTAGGTGAACCCATAACAAGACAAATCGCACAAAGCCTGAGTGAGTGTGCATCGCTAGTGTAGCAATTTGCTAAAAAAAAAAAAAAAGTCAAAGAACATTATATTCATTTCACCAAACAACCCAATTTTAATTTTTATTGGGTTCTTCTTTCCTGCCTGTTGATAGCATAGTAGTGTGTACAAGTAAGCGTGTGTGCGTAAGAGCATCTTGTAAGGTAGCACATGCGTGGCTCACTTACTGCTGTTCCTGCTATGACCGGACTTAAGATTAGGGAATGTTTGCAGGCAATGTGTGTGAATAAAATAACTGTTTTTGAGGTCAATTTGGTTTATGAATCAGGGGTGGTTGGAACTGGGATATTTGTGGAGATTGTTGCTTTGTGTCATAGACGTGTAAAATGTTTTTTTCTTTGATTTTGCCACTGCTAACTATCACTAGTTTAAATTAGCATTAGCATGTAGCGTAAGCCTTACAAAGTGGCTCATGGGTGTTTTAACAAAAGGCCTTTTGCTTCCTTTGAGCTGCACACTCAGACACGGAGCTAACCGTTTTTATTTCTATTGATAGTAAAACTGTTGAATTGGATCCGTGTCCCTGTCCTTCATTCCCACACCGGCTACACCAGAACTAGGACTGTGCAAGTTGGCAAGCGACCTGGCTCAGGAAGACACGCCACCAAGCTGCCAATCAAAGTGCACAACTATGGCACTTGTCACGATGTTTGCTATGTGAAGTTAGCCAGATACTAACTATGAGATGAAGCGATCTAACACACAATCACTACAAACGTCATGTTAGAGCCAACAAAGAAAGAGAAGAGTTATATCAGAGGAGATAAGAAAAAGAAAGAGGGAGAACAATCGTGCAAAATCCTGCACGTATGTAAATATTGTTGGATGGTGTCAGACGCTTCAATGAATAGCCTTTATCAGTAATTTTAATTACACATAAACTTAATAAAAATAAAGCCATAAAATACATAATGCAAATTAGAGCACTTGTCCCCAAAATGTGAAGCAGAAGAAATCAGCATGACCTCAATGGAACTCAAGATTTAAGGTCTGATTTTGTAACTGTCCAGCAGTGCTCCTAAAATCCCCAAACCCCAGCTGACAAGAAGGAAATTTGTCCTCAAAGTCAACTGTGAACTCTGCTGACAACTGACAGCTGTTGTGTGTGCATAGAGTACAGTATCGTCTTCTCCTGCACTTCCTCTGAGGCTGAAGAGGGAACATCAGACATGACTTCTGCACTCTTCTTTAAACATACCGGCTGATGTGACTCGAAGTGGCAGCTGTGGCTCGGAGGGTGAAGCAGGAAAGTGACTGAAGATTTTGCAGCGAAAACATAATCAGCTACAATCAGTGCCAATCAATTTCAATAGGTCGTTCATTACGGTATAAATGAGCCTCGTTGTCCCAACGAGGCAAATTTAATGGGTATTGATTCTTCTTTTGTCCCTTTAATTTTTGGGGAAAGTAATTTTAGCTCAGATAACTGATATTCATCTGATAATGTGGAGGAAAAGCCATTTAATGAAATTTTAAATTACCGCAAACAACCATAATGGTTGAGATTTTTTTTTTTCTTTCAACTGTTAGACTGTACGTCAGTGTTGGTCTTAAAGCTGACGCCTACGACTTGCAGCGGTGAAATCATCAGCGCCAGACATTGTTAAAATAACCTTCAAAAGCACCGCTCTGCATGAGCGTGGCGTTTTTCAGTCTGTCACATGGACAACTGGTCGATGCTTGAAGATTTCACTTTACCTGGCGAGTCCTGAGCAGGCGTTGTAGCGTACGACAGAAAGTGATGTCCTACAAGTTGGTGATATTTTACTCTGAAGCAAACATCCCAATAAAAATCTCACTTTCTTCCCATGAGATGTATTTTACAGGCTTTTACAGAATGAAGTGATCATGGAAATTGAAGATTAAAGTCCTCCATTCTGGCCATAAAGCAGAATTAACAGGCTCTGGCCCTGGATGTGAACAATATAATAGAAGAAAAAAAAAAAAAGCTTGGAGAAGCTGGAAAAGTTATCACCAGGCCGGTTGTGGAAGGACACCTAGATTATATCATCACCTCTTAGTCATGACAGGTTATATTACAGGTAGTTTAAAACACCAAGGTCAAAGGATGACTGCATGAAAGAGGACTCAGGCGACGGCTGAATCTCTATTACAGGTTGATAGTTAAAATCACTTCACACACGGTGCAGTAGACGAGGCTGTAAATTAACATTCAGTGCAGAACGGAACCAAGCTTTTAAAGTTTTATTTTTTAAAGCTGTTTCTGCAGCTTATTTGCCTTGTGAATCCAAAAAAAAAAAATCCCCCTAATACCAACTGGGTGAGTTGGATGTCATAGAAGCGGGGAAAAAAGAAAAAGTGATGAATATCCTGATATCTGAACCGATTCTTTCTGCTCTACCAGGCTGTCATCTGCTACTCAATTTGCCCCGTCAGTATGCTTTCAATATTTGTCCATCTTCATTGAAGAGATGGATCAGATCTTCACATTTTTTTTTATTTATTCTCTGCAGCCGTGTAGAAAACACACTTCATAATCAGTTCTGTCTCTTTGCTGAGCCCCTGTCATCTGCCAGTAATGAAAATAAATGTGGCATGCTTAATGTGAGGCGGAGACGGGTATTCTTCTGTCACTTGCACATACAGGCTGGATGCAAGTGCCACAACAATGCTGATGTGTTGAGGAATGTGACCTACGGAAATTGCTAAACCTGCACGTGTTTTTAAATCAACAGCTAATGGAAAAACACAACTCAATCCGTCCACACGCATGCCACAAAAACCTGGACTTTAATCTACCAATGTGAATGTTGGAATTGACAACAAACCAGTCAGCTTCACAGACTCTAAAAGATGAGCTGCATAAATCTTCCGTGACATCACTTGTAGGTTTCTCTGATGAGTGCTTTTGAAGCCTTGTGGGCTGATTGACTGTCCCAGTGGACATCCACTAGAAAGGAATTTGCTGTGCCCCCCTCTTCTCCGTAAATTATTGTGTAAATACTGTCTAAAGACTGCTAGTGCCTAAAAAAACAAAACAACATTTAATTGCAAAAGAAATGACATCAAGCCACTGGCTATCCCTGCTGACAATCAAAAGGCCACATCCCTAGTTATACATACATTTGTTGTTTTATATACAGCATATTGAACACGCAATCATTTTCTTCAGTTAATACTTTTCTAAAGTTCCAGCTGACACCAAACTTTCACCAGATGTTGGCAGCAAAACCATACAGTCCATACATGCAAAGACATCAAACCATAGATGTCCATAAATTAAGTTACATGTAAGTTGCGTGTGAAATAACACAGGCGAAAATAGTATTGAACACATGAATAAAGGGAGGTGCAAAAAGGAATGGAAAGCCAAGGGATTAACTGAAATCAATCAGCAATTAGAAAGCAATCCTGGTTGTTGTCAGTTAAAATTAATATCAGCTCATTCAGTCCCAGCTGATGACCTGTAATCCTCATACCTCATTAACAAGGTGTCACCCATGATGGGTAAAAGAAAAGAGCTCTCTTGAGACTTTTGCAACTTTATTGTCGCGACAAGTAATGCACTCAACCGCCATGGCCTGCATGGACACTCACAACACAAGACTGCATTGCTGAAGAAAAAGCATGAAACACTGGGAGAAAATATAGATATAGTCAGATTAGTCCAGAATTCAACTCTCTGAATGTCATAGCACACACTGTGTTTGGAGGAAAAATGGCAACAAAGATTTTTGTACATGTATTAAATAAATTTCAGTAAGCGAATGTTAAAATACTTTTTCCCTGTATCCCTTCACATTAGTACACATTACTTACTTACTCTCTATGATTTTTTTGCATATGTGAAGGTTTCATGTCAATAGCACCTTTAGACATATATTTACTGAGAAAAATGGTTATGTCTTCAATACTTATTTGATAATCTGTACTTTTACTTTCAATACAGTTGTCGTGGATGTGAAATCTAGCTATGGAGACCAAAATCTTTTTTGAACAAGGCTGTAAAAGGCTGTATTCATCATATTTCTACAAAAAATTGTGCAGGAACCCATCCTCTGGTGATGTCCATGATCAATGTCGGCAAAATAATAACAGTTTTCAGAAATATAACCATTACAAAAGAAGAAAATAACTTATTGCAGCATTAGGTTTATGTAATATGTTTTTTTTCTTATGTTTTTTTTTTTTTTTGGTTTGTTTGTTTGTTTAAAACTTTTAAAGCTTGCCATGATGAGCTGCTAATAATGTGAGCTCACAGAGCAGCTACAGTAGCCAGTTCACTTGAAAGATGGAGATGGAAATGCTCACATTCACTGTCTGGAAGTCAGGCCCAATGCAATGATGTTTTTGGTAAGAAATATGACAGAAATGTTATTGTCAAATGTCAAACATTTTCATCAGGATTATGTCTCTACAACTGCTGATATCTGGACTGCTAACCAGAAAATTGTTCTCAGGATGATGCTTCATTGGATTAACAGTCAATTTTGAGCTCAGAGAAATCTGCAGTGGACTGCAAACGCATCAGAGGGAAACACACTTATGATGTTGTCGGTGCAGAGATCAAACAAATCCATTCATTTTATGCACTTTCTAACCAAGAGGTGAGTGCTGTTACTGATAATGGATCAAAACTTTGTATCACCCTGATGATTCTGTCCATGAGGAGAAAAAAAAAACCCTGCAGTGGTGAGGAGGTAACATTTATGGACATTAATTGTCCTCTCAAATAAACATGGCAATGATCATTTGAATAATGACCATCACAGATGTGTTTCACATAATGATGGTAACTTTTACAGATTCATGGCTAAAGTAAAAAAACAAACAAACAAACAAAAAACCCTGTCTAATATCAAGCCTTAAGCCCTTTTCAGTCAGGACTGGCATTGCATAACTCTAACAGTAAACATAATATAAATTATTATTATTACTATGGCGTATTTGGTTTTAGTGGATTCTTTTGCTTATAATGTCAGCTTACTACTTGTCTTCTGGGTTTTTCTACATTTATCTTGATTTTCTGATGTTGATGTTTGTAATCTTTCTTATCTCCCATGCTTTTGGTCAGACAGTTTGCTCTACTTGCTCTGTTAATAAAGAACAAAATATAACAAGTAATATAATAAATTGCTTTTGGCAATTTTAAGTGATTATGCATTTGTAAAAAGTCCAACTTCAAATGGCCATTGACTCAATGTTTATGCAAAGTTATGTCCAAATACATTTCAGCTTTGAACATATGAAAGAACTGTAATCAATAAGCCATCCTGTTACAATTGGATTTGAACAACAACTGTTTTATTTGATTATAGTGGATTTCACACCTGTGTGTCTTCATATCCTATAACAAAAAGTTATGGCCTCCACTTTTGATTGGAGCTACTCCCACTGATCCACCAGTCATCATAATCACACAGTTTTTCAATTTGTGACTGGTGATTATCCCCCTTTAGGGATCTATAAGTGCAATAGTGTAGAGTTATGACAAACCAGCATATCTGTTTTGTTTGTTTTTTTCCCAGTCAGTAAGCACAAGCAATGGCTTAATGCTTAAACAATTAGTGGCTCTGACACTTTGGGTTGTCCCTTGCTGATGCCTTCGACAGTCAAAGTGCTCCCTGTAAGATGACCGAGAAAGCCAAATGTTTCTCAGGTTGATGGATAGCAATTTTGCTCAGAGAGTGACAGCCATCTATGCTTTGCAGAAGCAATCTGCTACCTGTTGCTTTTTGGTGGAATTTACTCGTCAGAAATGCAGCCTGCAGTTGCAAAACAGTGAAGATATTTTGTATTTTATTTTAAATTGTATTATGATATGCTTTTCCCACTTACCACATATAGAACAGCATTTTAATTGCAACTTTATGTGATATTTTCTTTTATGGATAATGGCTCTGAAGGCTGCCAGCTACCATGTAATATGGAAAAAGAAGCATATGTGCACAACCACACAAATGTAATGCATAGCAAATTCACTCACTATCTTCCCCAAGGCTGGTCACGTAAGATGGGCCAATTCCCTGTGTAGCCACAATATGACTGGCTGAATATGTACCGAAGCCTGAAAAAGTTAAATTCCTGAGAAATAACTTCTGATTCCAACAACGGCTCCAATGTATTTATCAAATTAATTTTGACAGCACTTGACGTCACCCCATTCAAAGTCACCAGTTTTATTAGCACCTCCAAAGCGTTCAGGTAATCCAGGAGTAAGTGGCCTGGCCAGCTATTTCCAGTCACATCATGTTAAATGTGTCTGGTACCAGAGGAACCAGACCAGCTCTTCGTGTCAAAGTGGAAAAGAACTGGGACATCTGGACAGTGTTTACTGGGAGGCATGTTTTCAGTGTGTGTAAGTATGTGGTTTATTAATAAAATGTGGGGAGATGGGGGGGGCACATTAGGATAATTGAACAGTAGCATCTTCAGGTCTCATAGGACATCAGCATTGACCAAGAAAAAGGGAAAAATAAAAAGAATTAAAACTTTAATTAAAGAATAAACTTTAATCCACTTTCCCTCAGGTGGAAAGCCTTCTTCATTTCCAGAATTAAATGCCTATATCTCATCCTTGATCTGTGCTCTCATACAGACAGGAACTATGACAGCTGGATATAGGACTCGGGGAGTAGTAAATTCAAGTGCCGTGGCCTTGGGTTGACATTACATTCCCTATGCTTGTAATGAGCCCTCAAACTGCTCCTTTGGCCCTTTGCTGCTCAGCTGGAGAGTGCAAGGCCTCGTGATTGTCACACCTCCAACTGTCCTCAAGCTCTCTTGTCTTTTATTTGACATCCCTGCTGTGATTAAGAAGAAAGCCTTTGGAGATCCCAGGGCTGTAAGGTCTTGGTGTATATGGATGGACTCGGCCTCTAATTACTTTAATTAATTAAATTCATGATTTTCTCTAAATTGAACCCATTCATCAGCAGTGCAAAGCAGTGACCATTAATGATTTAAAGACGTCTATAAAGGAATTATTGAGGACGAGAGCTTGGCCCTTCCCTCTTTTTTACTGCCCGGATAATTACTTTGACCAGATATTTACAAAAAAAAAAGGCGATGCATTATTCTCTTGTTCTTTACACACTTTGTGAGGAAGGCCTTTGCTGCAGCTGGTGGAGTAAATAAAGTGTTGGGGGTGACCCTGCATCTCAGCACTCGCGGTGTGAACATCTCTATGGTTCATATAGCGACTTGGTGTCTTATCTCAGGCTGGACACAAGACTCCAAGCCCTTGTAGTCTAATCCTCCGGTTCCTTGGGCCTGAGCTCTGCACCTCCTGTTGACAGCCAGCTGTGTAATCCTGCAGAGATCTGTGTGCCTGCGCAGCTGCAGAAGGCAAAATGCTGCTTCTCATGGATTTGCCTCCCAGGGCGACTGCATCCCTGTTGAAATCTCTTATTTTGAGCTCAAACTTTCTAGAATAAAAAAAACACCTTTTTGTTTCCCCTAATTTCTACCTGTACAGTACCATGCATGTTTGAGCCACTGAGGTTATGCTGGGTAAAAGTGATTGACCTCAAACTGATCATTGGGCAGTTTGCAGATCCTGATAAAAAGATGAGTTTTGCCATTTTCTGTTGTAGAGTATTCAGGTGTTTATTAACACAGTACCACAAGGGAAAGACTGAGGCAACTCTACCATTATATCAGTCTGCAGAAGGTTTTGACACTATTTCCACACAATTTGGCATTCAGTGGTCTACAGTAAGAAAGATTAGTCGCAAGTGGAAAGAATTCAAGACAGTTACCGTTCCTCCCAGGAGTGGATGTCCCGGGAAATTTACTCCAAGGTCTGACAGCGCAATGATGAGAGAACTGCAAAACATGGCAGCTTCATATCAGAACCTACAGGCCTCACAGGGGATGTTAAATGTTAAGGTCCATGAAAGCACAATTAGAAGAAGACTGAACGAGAATCGTTTGTTTGGGAGCGTTGCCAGGAAAAAGAAAAGGCCCAAATGTTTAAAAAGGACATGGAAGTGTGACTGAGGTAAATTACATCTAAACAAACCACAACACTAATGCCCTATGGGGGAGGTGGAACCAAAGTAGGGTTGCTTGGCCTTTTATTGCCTGGCATCACGTTTGGCAAAAACGTTGCATTTCAGCAGCAACTCTTATCCACTGTAAAGCACAGCAGTGGAAGAGTGATGATGAGGAGTTATATGACTGGGCACCTTGCAGTCATCAATTATGAACTCCTCTATATACCAGAGTATTCCAGAAGAAAATGTAATATAAATAAAGCCATCTGTCATGCAACAGGACAATAATCCACAAGATGCCAGCAAATTCACAACAGAATGACTAAAACATAAAAATCTGGATTTTGGAAAGACAAAATCAAAGTCCAGATCTCAGCCACACTGAAATGCAAAGACAGTATATTTAAAGAGCTGTGAAAGGAAAATACCCAGATATAAAAACAAGCAAATGAAAAAAAAAGAACTAAAGAAATTCTGTAATGAAGAATGGGCCAAAGACCTTCCACAAAATGTGAGCATGATAAAGTCACAAAGGAATCAACGACTTCTAGGAATTGCTGCTAAAAGCGGCTTTGCAGGCCTCTGGATCACGGACCTACTTCGTGTAGGCCACATTTATTTTTGTTTTTTTGGTGTGGCTCATTTTTTAAATAAAACGAAAATAATGGCACTGTAAAAGAGAAGCTATATGTTGTTGTCTGAGGTTGATATTGACCCACTTGGATCAAATGATTTGTAGTAGGCTACTTTTTATTTTTTTTTTACATAAAAATAGCACCATGCAACTCCCCTTAATCTGTCGATGCTTTGAAGCCTCTTTCAGATGTCAGGTTCTTGGCTTTGTTTTGCTTTTGGTCCACACCTTCATTGTTTTGCTTACTTTCAGAGCTCTGTCTGGAAGCAGACAGGTGCATTTCCCTCCAGGGTTAGCACAGACTACAAAAAAGATCTAATAGGTGACTTGAAGTAAGACTCCAAATGAATGCTAACACTGGTCCATGACTGCTGGACATGGATGTGAATTAACTAGATGATAACAGAATGTTGTGAGCTCTTCTATTTGTTCCAGTAAAGGTTCTCGCTGCACTCTTTTGTACAGTCTGAAGACGACTGACGAATTCTTGTTAAGACCAGTAAAAAAAGCAAGTAATCTAAATGACAAAGAATGAATAGTCATCTCCAATTTGGGCTTTGGCATCTCCTTTTTGATTTTTAAGAAGTGGAAAAAAGCCATTTTAGACCAGACGTTTAGAATGACAATCAAAAGACATTGATTGGTCAAATTAAACACCCACACTTCTCAGGTTTGACTGAGCAACTGAATCTAAAGAGTCAATTTGCTGTCTGATTGTAGAATCACACACTCTGAGGCAATGATCAGACATTCTGAGTTTAAATGAAGCTAGTTATTGTCCACCATTTCTTCAAAGCCTGACAGTTTATGAAATTCAAACGTTAAAGAAACATTACAGCTGAATATCATCCATAGAAAAGTGATATGAGATATTACAGAAATGGCTAATAATCTGTCGTAGAGGGAGAATAGTGGAAACAGAATAGGGTCGAATACAGAACTCAACACAGTGATGTATTATTGCATTGTTGATATAATGACTGGATCCCCACTATAGCCTGGCAATAAACTTGGATTCTCTTTTGGTGCTTTTTGTTTATGTCCTCAATAATGAGGAGCCATCACAATTATGAAGCACATTAACTTGTTTCGTTGCTTGGTATTGGCTTGGCTTAGTGCCACAGGGAGACTGCTTGAACTTTGTGCAACAAAGTCAAAACATGCTGGAGCCAAATACTTTTGGAACCAGTACGTTTTCAAATACATTGTTAGTACATCGATTTCTACTGACTACTCTGCTTAGCCAGAGGAACTGGACAACCCCCCGCCCCATGATGTCTTTCACTATGCAGCTCCATATTGCAAATTGGCAGAAAATACAGACCTGGAAGCCAGCTGGAACACGCCCTCCTTGGTTTAGTTACTAGAACCAATACTGAAACCACCATTCTGACCCAAAGCCAGTTGCAGCGGCCCCTTGGTGCAGTTTTTTTTTTTTCCTTTCCACTGTTCCCTTGAGGGGTTGCCTCAGGGAATCATCCACCTCCATCTAACCCCATCCCCTATCCTCCTCCAATAAAAATGACTATGCTCTGTTACGTTTTATCCACAGCTCAGACGTTAAGTCAAGACAGTGCTCAGCACTCTCTAGCTCAAGTGACAACAGCTAGCCAGTCAGTGGCTATGTCAACTGTCAATCATAAGACTACACCTCTAATTTTGCATAAATTTGTGGCTTCATATAATTTTATCTGATTTACCTAACCCTAACCCCCCCATACAGTTCTCATAAATGTAAAATCCAAAACTGTTTTGAGAGGCAAGCTGCAAATGTTTATTTGTGCTGTAAATACATTTTAACACAAGAGTGGATCGAGATGGAGCTAGTCCCTAGTGGTGCATCAAGGAACTGCATCGAGTTCTGCATCAAATTCCTCTCTGTAAAGGGGATGTAGCCCCTTTGCCAGAAAACATGATGCATGCTGTGACCACTTTAAATGTGGTCCTGGATAAGCTGGTGGACACATCTGACATGTGTTGAATCTTTTTCTGCTCTTTATGTTTTATTTTTTGGAAAGTGAGACCTTTCTATGAATGACCTGAGAGAGATGACCATTCTCTCATCATCTTTTCACCAATACTTAGCTGAAAAGATGTTGTTTAGGTGGGCAGAGCTCACTCACCCACCTTCTAACCAGTCAATACTTCACCATTAATGGATCTATTTAAAGCCCTGACAGTTTTTCACTTCCAAGTACTTTTACTGGCCAGCCGCACTCTCTTTGCTTTTTTGTTAAGTGCCTAAACTTGATGTGCAGGTTCCATGTTAACCCGCTACCAGACTGTATTTTCAGTATTTATAAGAAACTACACTTTAGTTCGCTAATATGAATATGGATATACTGTAGTTGGTTAAAGTAGTCAGTAAAGACATTTTTTTTGTGTGTGTGTGTGGACTTGAGAGTTCATAAGTTTTTTTTCTCTCTCCACATTGCCAGTCATAGCTCATTTGCGATTAGACCACAGCTCCCAGCATGCCTTGGAGCGCCTTAGGAACCCCTGGGAGGAACTGGAAGAAGATGAGGACGTCTGTGTAGCTCCGCTTGCTGTGTTTCCATGGTGAAGTAGCAAGATAATGCATGGACAGAAATGTGTTTATCTGGACCAGACATTTTCAGCAGTCAGGTATGAAAGCACTGGCTGGCATGAACGCCAATTTGTGGACAAATGGGCTTCAGGCCTGATTCAGACCTGAAGTTTTCTTGAGTTAGTTTCCAAACATTCGTCACTCATCAACATTTCTGAGCCTACAGGTATGTGCTAGCATATTTGAAGTGATACATATGTAAATTCCAGCACATTGAACTTCATGTCACAAGTGCATGTGGACTCTTTAGGAACGCCATGGAACAGCAGTGATTTCTCACAGCTCCTGAGCATAAATTAATAAACCAAATGTTGAATCGTAGTAAAGTTTAGTGTGGAAACATCCAGAGTTATCTGTTGTTTATATTACCATAGAATAATCAGTTTGTCTTTCAGCTCCATGTTATTACAGAAGCCCACACTGGAAAAAAACCTATACAGCCAAACTCCACTCAACTGCTGCTATGTAGTGATACTTCAAAATAAATAAACTTCTACTTAATTTGCTTTGATTTGCCTCAAATGAGCTCAACTTGTTTTTAGATTCTGAGGAACATCATAAGGAGACGCTGAGGGGCTAAAGCTTCACTCCCTCTGGTTGTTTCTGAAACGGAAGCGTCGTGTTAAGCAGAACATATGCCAAAACACAAATATGCATAATTACTGTCATTATGAAACTTTTTTATTTTGATAACACAAATATGCATGCTCCCAGACTACGCCGGAACCTTTCAAAATAAGCCAAATAGCCATTTTAAATGGTTGATGAATATATGCATTTAACCTGCCTGACATCTGAAATATTGTCCTTTAAAAATACACTAATGATTTCTATAAAAAATTTACTTACACTTGCAGCTAAAACCTTAAAATTGGATGTATCATATTTAGTGGTAATATCTTAAACTGTACTTAAACTGTGAGTCCATCCTCATGGGTAATCACCACCTTATCTGCTATGAAAAGGCGAAAGAGATTCTCTTTTGAGGCATCTTGAGTCTTTTGAGTCTCTCTTGAGGCATCTTGTAAAGTTTGTCTAAACTTTGCCACAATACTGATGTAAGTAGAACGTTCCAGAAATGCTGCATCAGAGATAATGTTGCCATTTACATCAGGAAAACTTTCCATCAAAGCGATCTGACAACCAAGGCCACACCCTTTGGGCAACATTCCTGTGGCCAACAGGGGAACGTTCTGGAAACCAGGAATTGCCAGAGATTTTAGACACCAGTCCATGTATTGAGATTAAAAAAAAAAGAATGCCCTCAAATTTCTTCTCCAATATCTGATCAGAACATAAATGTCCCTTTCCTCTCCGGTATTTCCTTTTCAATGACCCTCAGTCCTCAGCTGCTGCTGTTCGCTTGTGCCTCGTAGATTCTGCATACAAATAAGTTTTCCTACTTTGGCTGAAGTTGTTCACATCTCATTCTCTAAATTGTATAGATTTTTTTTTTTTTCCTGCCTGGCTTTCTCGTGGTTAACCTTCCCCTTAAAATCATGTCTGAAAGTTCACAGCAGTCGTATTCTACTTAGACATTAATCCATCTTGGAGGAGGAACAGTTTATTTAGTTTTCTTGGTGATTCTCTATTGATCCGAACAGATTTTACTTGCAAAATGAAACCCAAAGCTCCCATAAACCAGCCGTGTTAGACTGAATAAACATTTTAAACATCAAACCAGACACTGACCATGGCTTATCTTCCTGGTTCTCTCCCTCTCTCCTTCTGTTCCTCATACACCTGCTAAGTCAAAGGCCTCAGGATGTTGTTGTCACTCATTTGCATGTACTTGCATTTTGAGTATGGGGCACGTTCAAAACCTTGGAGAAAATCTTGACCACACAGCCATTTACAGACAGAGTGTGATATGATGATGCCCTGAAGGAGTGTTTTTAAAACAGACAGCTCTGCAGCAATAAATGCTAATGTGATCAACAGAATATGAACTGAGTCCACACAACAGCTGTATTGTCAGGATAATGGAAACATTGCTTAAGCAGTCTGCTGTCTAGTTGGACCACAACTTTGGTCGAGACTGACTCGTGGATTGAAAAGTGCAGCCCTAAAGTTTCACACAAATTAAGAAGTTGGTACCTGCTTTTCATTTTGATAATCCTCTGAATCATCTCGCACCACCAACCAGAGATCTTTCTCTTAATCTTTTGGTTCGATTGGCACGGATATCCTCAATTCCAAGGGGATCAATTTTAATGACTTTAACAAACTGCTGTTTTTACAGCAGTTAAACCATGTTAAATACAAAAAGAGATGGGTGGCTGACTTAAATAATTGTCTTTGTTCACTTTTATGTCATTTTAAAAGCATAATTTTGTTAAAGATTTAATAGTTCATGTAACCTATAGAAGGAAAAAACATCTCTTTAAAGGAAATGAATCAAAGAACGTGGATGAAAGGGAAAAAAACAACTCTCTGTTCGCCTTTAAAACTAAAACTAAAATAGCTCATGGCAGATATGACATATCCGAAGCAGAAATTGGGCAGTCTGTTAGTCAATCAGTCAGTTTGATCAAATCATGGAAAGCAATGTTGAAATATGATATTCTTGTTAGTTTCATACAGCAGATTTCATACAAGTGTATTAAGACAGATAGTGAATTAGGCAGACATAATTATGATTATTATTGTGATTGTACTAATACTCGATCATTGTGACAAACTGGGATTTCATCATTTTCAATC
>JBAMYA010000013.1:12780864-12794279 GCA_037176975.1 Arrhamphus sclerolepis
GGAATAATTTCAGTTCATCAAAGGGGCGCCAAAAGGATATTTTTTTATATTATATTTCCCAATATGAAAGACTGTTTGATTTTGTTTCCCAATATCACTCAACATGGTTTTAATATTTTGAAACAAAATTGGTTCATTTGCATTTATTTTCTGCGGGAAAAAGGTCTACAACTCATCTCTCCTTAGACCTTGTAGAAATCTTGTGAAAAACTGTGCTCATGCATGTAGCATGTTGGCTACCGTGCCATAATTTAACAAAGTTTCTTGCCTCGGCTAAAACAATCTAAACTATTAATAGACCTGTTGTCAAATATCAAACTGTCTACAGCTTTACAAGGACGACATTTTCATGCTGAATCTTTGAAGTCACTGCAACAGCATTCTGCTGATGACAGAGATTAAATTTCTGAGAAGAAAGTCAAGACTTTAAAGACGACTTTAAGACCCCTTCTCAAAGCACATCTCCAACAACAAACCAATCCTTGAACAACTCTGAGGAAAGAAATTAAAATGATAATGAAAAGCAACCAACCTTGAATAATCCTGTTCAAAGTCAGAGATGTCTGACAGCCACCAGGGTCAGACCTTATGTCTTCAACATAAGGTGCTAATCACAGTGTATCTGATGGGGATACCACTGATGTTACTGGGATGTGGGCAAATAAATCATTTTCAGTTGTAAGTACTTATCAGAGTGAAAATGTCTACCTTCATTGCCTCAAAAGAGATGAAACACCAGTGAAGCATGGAGGGCCAGTGTTTCAAAGCATGTGTTCCCTGATTCTTACATTTAAGATTAATATAATCTGTTGGGTTCCTTAGCTGGGATTTTTTATTTAATTTATTTATTTTAATTAATTGGGATTAAACTGAAATCAACTGGATTATGAATTAAAATGAACTGTATTATGGATGGGAATGGATTGGATTATAATTTGGAGTGAATTGGATTAATCATGAATCATGGTGAATAGGACTGAATTTGAATACAATTTGGACACTTCTGGATTACATTTACTTCAGTAAACTTAGAATGCTTTCTGTCTAAACTGCCTTGAAGTGACTTTGTTGTGAATTGGTGCTATATGAGTAAACGTGAATTAATGTGGTCATGTTCTCAATATACATGATGTTTGAAATCTTGTTGCCTCCAGATTAATAACATGAAAAGAAGATCAGCTTGAATTAATGCATCTGCCAAAGTAAAAACTGCTTCACTCAAACAATATCTGGATTCATCAGGGTGACATATGTGGCTACATCTGACGTGAGTATCTGACTCAATCCAGGAAGTGAAGAAAAGATTGCACTTCTTTGACTGGCCACAGGGGGGGCTCACCCTCAAACTGAATCAATCTCCAGTGACCCCCATGTTAAATGTTCCAACTCTGCAGCAGAAATAAACAAATGTATAGTGTGGTTCAAAAAACAGGGTTTGGTCTCTTTAGTTAGTTTTCCCATCCATGACAACTGCGAGGGATCAAGTCAATTTCTGCTGAACTCAATGTTTTGACTGATGGTTGACAATGGGTTAACGACTAGATTTAATCAGCCACTTAGTACTGTCTTAACTTGACTTCCGAACTTTGAAAATGACTAAGAGAGTACAATAATTATTATTTTAAAAGGTAACATGTCCTGCTGTGCTGTTAAGATACTGCTGCGATACTGCTTGCGGCTGCTGTCCTCCCTCTAGCTCCTCCTGGCTTCCACTTAGTTGCTTATGTTTGGATAAATCAGGATTGAATGGTTTCAGACCCAACCAACATGGCACCGTACAGCGAAATTAAATATACATATATATCTTCAAAAACCCCACTCTTCAGAAAACCTATGGGTGATGTCACAGGAGCTTTGTCCAGCTCTTCTTTGTACAGTCTATGGCTTTATGGTCCAAGCGATTGAAAGGGAACCAGACAAACACTTGAAAAGGTTCAACAGCACAGTCTTGCACTGAAGAGTTGCAAGGCCAAAATGATCTCAATTTGACGAATATTTTATTAAAAATGTAGCTTTTGATTGTCTCCTTGTTAGATATTTGTTGCCAGCCTTCCATACTGCCCCCTTCAACTGAGCCTTGAGGTTACTGAACAGAACATAATTGGTAATAATAGAGTGTTTTGAAAAGAACGGCAAATCTAACGCTCCTTAATTCACAATACAATCTGGTCCTTGGAGGAACACTTCAGTAACTAAATAACAGTACTGTCCCAAAGTTTTTCTGCTCTACATACTGTGATCCATTGAGATATAATTAAAATGTTATATATTAAAGCTCTATTTATCTGTGTGGGGAAGCTTATTTTGAACAGAGAACAGAGAATGATGAGAGAAAGACGATGAGTCTCAGCGATTGGACCAGCACAAGGTTTTTTTCGTCATCAGGGAGTTTGAGAACAGTGTATGTACAGATTGTTTAAGCTGGGTGAGTGAGTTCACGATTAGATCAGAGGTCTGTCTTATGCCATGCCAACATGATTTGATTAATATTGATTTATAATGTGACGTTTGTGTATTGATGTCATTATTCTGTGATTAGAATATAATCATGTATTGTGTATTTTATGCTGTCATTCTTCCTAGAGATGGACAGTATGCACCAAATTTTAGATATAGCTACATAGCTATTTCATGTAATTTTTTTGATCATTTATTTTTTTTAATACTAGTAAGAATAACAATTTAGAAAAATATTAATTTACTTTACTGAAAAATCTATATATAACCCGACCCTGCCACCAACTACTGATATGCATCTGTGTAACACTCAACCAACTGGAGAAATAAAATGAGCTTTAATGCAAGAAAGAGAAAAAAAAGAGAAGGAAAACACTAGGGCAGAGGACAATGTTTGAAATGTAGGGGAAACAAACAGGTCCTAATAAGATTTTCTTTTTCCTTCAAAGCTGCATATATACTATGAGTGTATTGAAATGTAAACAATTTGCAAACAACTGCACAATCTTCAAAAAAAAAAAACAACCTAGACAATGTTCTACTTCTGAGATAATTTCTATGATGTGACTGATCTGTTTACCTTACATACATTTCATTGTGTTTTCATTCCAAAAACAAAGTATATGGTTCAAGATTTGCTACATGTCACTTACAGAAAACTGTAATTTTTAAATGTTCATGAAATCATATACTGTATCACATATCACATGGCGTTTTCTTCTACACTGAACTGACAATGTTGTCTGACGTGCACCTCCGTAAAAACGTAACTACGCGTTAGCGTTGACCTGGATGACATCAACACCTATAGTTCTACTTGGTAGCACCGCATTTTTCTCTAGCTGCTTGCTACAATTGCCACTTCTTTGTTGCTTCCAAGCAATAGAAAGACAAATTTCTGCAACGTCAGCAGAAATGACTGAAGGCTTAACATTTATCGGCTCCAGCACACATTAGATCTGCATTATTTGCTCTGTTGTTATGTCTAAGCTACATGAATAAAGAGAAGGAAGCTCAATGCTTCAAGCTACAACACTGCAGAAAAGACCACCAAACGCTCGGTGGTGTCGTTACGGTGCAACACAAGCAACAACAGACGGGTATACAGGTCAACTATGCCAGCAATAACTGTCAGAATAGTCTTTCTTGAATAAGAATAAATGTTATATTCTCATTTCAGTTCTAATTCATATTCACTGTACATTTTAACTAATATGTAGGTGTGTATAATAATTATTTAGCCAGTCAATCTCATATGATCTTAGTCATTTACTACTGGCTCACAAGTGGCCCCTTGATGAATTGCTTGGTATTTTTCTGTATTTGCACAATGAGATCAACTGAAAGCCAGATGTCTGCCCTTAAATAGGCTCTGACCATATACCTAGCATGGCAAACATGTAGCAGGCCTCAGGTTATGCAGTAACATATAACACACTTATGATGATCACATTACCAGTCATTACTGGATACTGCATATGAAAATGGTTATGAAAATGAACCTGGTGTGAAACAATAATAGGGAGCAAAACTAAACAGAAAATCCAAGAATTAAAGTGTTACAAATTACAGAATGGGAGCTATTTAAAAAAAACAAAAAAAAAACAAAAGTGGTACAAGTAAACCCAGATTAATTTTTTTTTTTTAAATCTAAGAAAGTAAAAACAAGAGAAGACCTTACTCTTATTTTTTTTCTCAAAATAGAAAAATGATCAAGCCAAGCATTTCAACATTAGGAAAAAAGTCTTATGTCTAAAATATAACTAATTTTAAGAATTTTGGACTAATTTTTTCTCATTTCATTGGCAGATTTTTATTTATTTATTTATTTATTTGTGCTTAGTATGAGATGATTTGACTTGATTCAGGAATATTAGCCTTATTTCTAATAAGGCTGTTTTTGATATGTGTACCTTCCCTCTGTTGGTGGAGGCTGAAACAATGCTTGTTATGGTTTGTTTCCAGTTTACTGAGTCAGGGCTGTGGATGAAGACCAGATGGGTAGCTAGTGGATGGTGAGAAGATATTCACTCAACGTGGAAGAAAGTTTTCTGGGTCACAAACTGTGTAGAATCACTTACCCTACCTTTAACAAAAGCTTTTAAAATGGAGCATAGACTTTGAAAAATCATGATAATGTACCTTTGAGTAGAGAATCTGCAGGTCACTGGGTGATAGCCATTAACCACATGATCATGAATTCAGTTTAATATGTGAGGAGAGTGATTCAGATAGTCTGAGAACCGAAGGATCGTCATACAACGTCTTAAGCAAAGTTCCAAGCTATTGTTTCCATTTTTTAACAGGTTGGAATGTCCTTTTCAGCTCGTCTGTTTCCTGGAAAAGCCTGAAGAGACCCTGAAACAATCTGTAACCAACGGTAGCCAGAAAACATCTGGACGCCTTTGTGCCTCAGACTGAATTTACCTCCAGCACCATGTAGCTTTAGTGCTCCCTCTGTCTCTAGGTAAACTTTACTCAGAACTAGCTTGCAAGCACGGCTCTCTTGGACAATGTGACATTTGATTTCAGGAATTCTTCAGTTGTACAATCTCTGGCTGATGTCAGCTGCTATCACTAATGAAAGAAGACAAGGAAAGGGCCTGGCCTCTTTCTTCTTGAGCTATCTGACAGCTTAGGGGAATTTCTTTGATGCTATAAGACTTTTAATATTCTTGCCACACCTAACCTAAAGCATAGGAGCGCAATAAGTATATCTATTTTACTCCATTCTTTATAGAGGTTTACATTGGCGCTGTTTAATCATTTTGCATTGTTAAGATAAGGGCATATGCATACTTTCTGTGGCAGTTTTTAATTAAGCCCTGGCCTTTCTTGTTGTTTATTGTGCAGAGCAATAACAAAACCGCATCAAACAACTTTTTATTTATATTACAGCACACTCGTATGCGATTATTGTTGAAATTCTGCTTTCATTTGATCTGTAAATGTCAACATCTCATTATAGGATAAATAACAGTGTTATTTCAGCTTCCGAGTCAGTGCTGCAGGGGTGGAGAATGATTAGGTCAATATTATTTTTGCTGGCACTGACGGACTACTTGCTGAACAGAAGACACAACACCAGAGGTCTTTTATTAATGGAATCCATCAGCGGGCTGATGGATGCCGTGCTAAGGGGGTACGATGATTGCATTGGCTGTGTCCTCAAGCTTAAGCATGCATATGTGGGCCCCTCTCATAGAGCTCACCATGTTTATTCACACATCTCGCCATCTCCTGCTGTCAGGAGCAAAGCTGAGGTAAACCGGCGAGAGTCAACATTTAATCTAGAGGAAGTCATCCGTGGCAGTTTGTTTCCAGTGAATGCCACGAACAAGTAGGACAAAGCTGGTGGGCCACAAAGCATGCAAGCTGGGGTCAAAGGGGGTCAAGCACACCATGTGGTCTTTTCAGTGAATTGTTTGGTTTTTCCAAGTTTCTTCCTGGCAGCAGAAAGACACAAAAGATCCCATCACTACTGAGCCCATGCAGCATAAAACCTGCGGTACGAGTTCTTATCAGGAGCAAACTCTGATCAAATAGTTATATCTGTCGTTATTTGTGCCCGTTTCAAAAGTATCACTGCTTTCTTTATACAAGGCGACAATATGTTCAGCATTGATAGCATGTAGTCAGAGGTGGGATACGCTATTACAAGCACAATGCCCCTGGGAATGAGTTACAAGAATATATACAACACCCTTATTCACAGCGTGAATTCGCAGAGCGACATCACCCAAACGTGGGTTCATGTGGTCTTGAAATTCATTCGTCAGTTTATCTTTACCTTCTTTTTATTATTTATTTCACAAGGACAGCACACACTTCTTAAAGCTGCACTAGCATTAGCTGGCTAATTTGCATCTGTAGTCCCCACACAGGCAAAGCAAACAACAAATCAACACAGAAGTAAAAACATAACAAATACATGGGAAAACTTTGGACTGACAAACAATAGGCAACTAAAACAAAACTAAATCATGATAACAGAAAAAAAGTCTAAAAAAATCATAACTATACCATATAAAAACATTTATATGCATGTGTACATACGAGCGAGTAATTCTTTCCTTTGCTTCTCTCTGTTTGAGCGGCATGCAGCGAGGCGCCGCGCGAGCTCTGCAGCTCAAAGGCACTCCTGGGGATTGTGAGGAAGGCTGGGATCTGAACAGCAACCCTTCTGAAATCAGTGCTGACACATATCATCGCTTTGTATGGCGGCAGGTCCCCTGGGACCCACCTGTTAGCTTTGTGTTTGCATGTTTACCGCGTAGCGAGGAATACGGGTAAAAAGCATGGGGAAAAAAAAAACAAAACAAAAAAAAAAAACTACTCTTATTCGCACTTTTCCTTTTACTCACCATTTGTTCAAGCATTTAAATTTTTTTCTCCATTATGCGCAACATGAAAACACGTGATTGACGGTGTCTCTCTGTGAAACTGCAAAAGGGGGGAAAAAAAGTGCAAATAAAAAAAAACTACAAAAGGTGAGATCCATATTTCTAGTTTTCTGTTTTGCTCAAGGAGGATGAAATGTCTTTCTTTCAAAGGACAACGTAAAATAGACATAAAAGTGTGAGCAATACTTGGTGCATTACACTTAAACAGGCTCTGCTGCTGCTTAAAAGCCACTGCCAACAATATGTTTCAGAGAACTGTGACTATCGTGATTCGTGCAAAAAAAAAAAAAAAAGGTAGTGAAGTGTGAACTGTATGTCAACCACGGAATAAAATAAATAAATGGTTGTGCACTTTCATTTTGAGTTACAGGTTTTGCAACCTTTCCCACAGTGTGGATCCCACACTCCATCATTTCATTATACCCCACAGAAATCATTAGTTAATGATGGTAATTCTGGGGGACGTAATGTAAATCTAGCAGGGAGTTCAGTCATTAAACAGAGTAAACATGAATGTCACATAAAACAGGACAGCAGACGGGGCAGAAGAAGGGTCACTGAAATGAGGAGCGAGCCAAAAGTGTAGACGGGTGCAGCACAGCAGCTGCCGCTGACATCGGCTCCTGACATGTTTAGCTTTTCATCTTTTCACTCGGCAACGTTTTGGTGAGTAGCCATGGCGCTCTGCTCTGAGAGAGGCTCAGTGGCTCAGCATCTCTTCTGTCTTTGTCAGAGACCGTTATGAAGATACTGCTGGGCATCACAATATGGTACACAGATGCATGGGATTTGTGGACATAGGCTTACATTTACTGACCTGATGCGCTTCACTTGTACATTTATTTTACCTCATCTCTCTTTTTTATGCCTCTTCTGTTCTATATTTGTGTTTTAGTTTGGAGTACTGGTTTTGACAAAAAAAAAAAAAAACTCAGTAATGTCAAGTTTAATAAGTTTATATGGTGCATATATGTTTTGTTTTTTTGTTTTTTTATTCTTTGATACAAAGATTTAGATTGGTTCTTCTGGATTTGACACAGAATTAACTGTATAAAAACACCCACCCTGTGGTTTTGAAGAACTGACACCACCCAAACTCAGTTAATCCAAAATGGACAGAATGAGCAGGTCAGATGGCTGTAACATATATTGGTTCTTACTAGATATTTTTAGTGTGGCGTAAAACTTGTGCCAAACTAATCATATGGATCATACGACCCACATAGTGCCCCCCAATAGGGAGCAGGTGAACAAAGTTTTTAGAGTTAAAACCCTTTTTTTTCAAAATAACAAAAAGAAAACAGCCAAAAACATGTCCAACAAATGGACATTTTAACATTGGGGTCAGTGTAAATTGATTTTATTTGGAGCCAGCACCTAGTGGTCATCCAAAGAACTGCAATTTTCTTCATTTCCAGGTTTGTATCAGACTAACAAACCCTTTTCTCTGGACCTCAATGGCACACAACTAATAAGAAAAGTGGGTTCACGCGTGTGTGTTTGTGACTCTTAGATGCTTCTGATGAGTCATTGCAGACGTCTCACCTGCTATGTGTACCAGTTTGGTATGTGCTGTACTGGTGGAAAAGGCTGTGGGGGAGCTAAGTAACAATGCACTGTGATGAACTCTAATACCCAACAAAATATGACACCTTTCTTCCAATTTGTTCCTTATATTAAAGAAAATCCAGTTTACTCACCTCACTGCAAGTTTTACCAACAATGGCATGTCACCAGAACGACCCTACAGAGCCATCCTCCTACATCTGAGCTGAACTTAGCTTAGATTTTTGTTTTCTTTTTTCTTACTTTCTTCTTCTTTTTTTTAATTAAAGCACACAACGCAAAGGAACTTTAGCAATTTTTAGCTCAGAAGGTCACTCAGTAGGCGTGCAGGTTAAGTCGCTGTTACAGAAATTTCTTCCTCAGTCACTTGTTTTGTTTGTTTGTTTCCCTTCCATTGCTTCATCTGTTATCACACTCTTGGGTCCTTTAAAAGTGGGATATTTTTTCAATAAAACAGTACATATCTTTTAGATTTTTTTTTTTTTTTAATAAATAAACGGGCATGGAACTATTTAAGGTGACACATAAACCATATAACATAAAAATATTTAAATAGAAAAAAGTCTATATTTTAGTTTTCAATGTTAAAAATGATGATGTGTTCAGTAGTAGGAAGATAACAGTGCATAAACACAAACTGTGGGAAAAGAAAGAACAGACTTAAACCTACAAAATAATAAAAAATAATTGACATGGGCAAGATCGCAGTGGTTATAAGTTTTGAAAGTCGGTTTTGATTAAATGCCCCGCCCTAGCATATTGGTGTATTTATGAAGAGTCCATATTCAATTTCTTGATAGAAATTTTGAGTCTTCAAAATTTGAGATCATATCGGACAGTCCTAGTGTGAGTCCCTTTAAGTTGAAATAGCTGAGTCTCACCTAAAATCCACATGGAAAACACAGGTTGGCGCATCAACCTGCACACAAACACACGTCGGATCCCTTTTGCACCTTTTTTGCTCGCTGGGATCACGACAACTTCAGTGAGCGGCTTTGAAACGAGAAAACTGTGATGAGGGAGTCGTGTTTTTGCTCTAGTTCTTTTTGACATTTTAAGTCAGATTTGGTCGATACACTGAGCAGTAAAGGTCCAAACATTAACTTAAAATATGAATTCTTTTTATGGCAGCCAAAGCTGAGTACACAGGAGCAGCCAGCTTAAGCTGAAGGACAGAAAGTATCTCACATGTCAATTTAAATGTCAGACAGAACTCGAGGCAAATTTTAGGCTTGGTTTGGTTTGCATTCACATAAAATGAATGCATAAACATGAAAATATTGACTTACTGAAGGGATTTATAGTTCCTGTCACAAATGTGCACGTGCAAAAATCCTGGCTTCTAGCTTTTTGTTGGTCATTTGTTGGGAGGCAGTCAAGCCAATATGCACAAATCAAGGGAAAATATTTACTTTGTTTTGTGTCTGATCACATTCTGATATAAAAGATGTAGCCAGCATTTCTGAATCTTTTTGTTTTGCATTTAAGACAGCTGAATTATGGGATTGCTTGAAAAAAAAAGCCAACTGTATTGTCAGATTTGAAGGCAGAGTGGTAAAGTGTTAGTGTGCACGTTTGCAGGGAAAACAGTTGAAATGAAAACCAAAGTGTCATTTTAGTTTTCTTTAAAGAGCAACAAAGATTTTTTTTTGTAATTCAGGAGAAATTGTGGTCTGTCTTAAATAGGCTGAATAGCGTACGAAGGCAGAGTAATAGACTTGAATCAGTACAAAGAGATGGATGTGTGATGGGTTGACAGCAGGTATAAAGCAAAGCGCAGACAGCTCTTTTTAGAGGATAAACACAAAAATGCTGAGGAGCTGTTTTCAGCGGGGATAAGGCTGCTTTGTCTCTGAGGTGGCGACTGTTCACACAAGAGAATCAGCGTTTTGGTGAAATTGATTTTCAGAAATCTGACTGCCATTCATACATTTGTCTCCATCAGACAGCGGCAGCTCGTATCTGCACCTGCTGGCTAAGTCGTAATACCAGAGCGATAATGGCTCTGTTTCAGTGTGGGGAAATTGAACCGAGAATCACAGACCTTAAGAGGTGTAGCTGAGATCCCAAATGCAAATATGTATATGTGATATAAACCCGTAGAAACGCTTTCCTTCAAATCCAACTCCTCTAAATAAGCCAAGAGCATAAATATAATTGATCATAAGTAAGAAAACAGCACAACTCTTTTTACATCACCTTTGTCTGATAGAAAGATTGATTTTGTTTCCTTTTACATGTAGACAAAAGAAACAGCACAGATGTTTCAATTATTTTGGTGCTCTGAAGTCAAACCAAGATTGAAAAATCACACATGTACCCGCTTCAATAATTCACATCGACATTTAACATCATTCAGCCTTTTTAGAAAGAACAAGACATGGAGAGATATACGTCTTTAAATGAGCAGACTCCAAAACAACTGTCATGTGATCTGAAAACTTTCAGATAAGCTCATACAGGCGGTATTTTCCAGTGCTCCACTCTGGGACATTCACAGTTCTAAAATATCTCACGTTGGCTCTCTCTTTGGGAACTTTATTTGATTGCTGCTATCAGTGCGAACTGTCTGAAAGCACTGATTGTAGTGATCAATAGGCAGCACAGTTGGTTAGTGTATTCTGAGCTTAGATTAACAAGTCATAATTTACACTATTCAGAAATATATGTTGAAACCATCTACAGATTACAGGATCATAAATTAAAAAATGCATATACATGCAGATTACTGGGGGCGTGAAGCAACTTTGCCCGCTCTTAAACGACTAAAGCCGAAGTTCCGTAGAAAGCACTGTGGTCTGGTTTTCAACTAGACCTAACATCCCACAGGCACCAATTCAGAGCTTTGCTCTGTCAAGTGCTGCCTGTACAAGTTTACCCGAAAGTTTTAAGATCTTGTGACAGCTGTGTGGGAATCTTCTCATTTAAAGATGTATATCTCACCATGACCTCTTCTTTCCAGAAAGGCAGAGTGCTTTTAAATCAAATGTGCTTTTCAACTTATAACAGACCCCCTACTCATGTGGTTCAGATCTCCTCTAAAGCCCTTTTACATGCAGCCTCCACAGATTAATGCTATATTGGTCGAGTTGTAGCCTGGTTGTGGCATTTTATTTAACTTCCTGCCAACTCGATGACTTTCTAGCCAACGTAACCGGTGGGACTATACTTTTTAACCTGTATGGCAGTGATTCACAGCACCGTCCATTTCATGTACTGTGGGACTTGACCACAACATGATGGAATGAGTTCAGTCCTTCAGGAACCACTCTGGTTCAGGTGTATCAATAGGAATTCATGAAAATCTGTTTCAACACATGACTTTCCTCTCACCAGCCACATCCTCCAGTTAGTTCTACAGAAGCAGAGGGAGAGACATAATTTCTCTTGCGTGTCCATGATTTGCTCCCAGGCCTCCTTCTGGTTGTACATGCCCAGACCCCTCTGTAGGGAGGTGTCCAGGGGACATCCTAACCAGGTGTCCAATCCACCTCGACTGGTTTCTCTTGATGTGAAGGAGTGACTTGATGCCACTTCTCTCCCCGATGACTGGATTTCTCGCCCTATCTCGAAGGATGATTCTAGCCAGCCAGCCTGCGGAGGAAAGTCATGATCTCGTTCTTTCAGTCACTGCCCACAGTTTGTGACTATAGGTGAGAGTAGGAACATAGATGGACTGGTAATCAGAAGACCTTGCCTTTTTGTTCAGCTCTCTCTTCACCAAACACACCAGTGCGGAGTCTGCATTACCGCAGACTGGGATTTTCCTGCTAAGTGTTTACAGTCAAGTGGATTTTGCTCCACTGTGCACCGACTGTCTGGCCTCCAGCCAAGAAGCTCCTTTTCCAAAATAACCAACAAGTTCAACTGAAGTTTACAACTGATAACACAGAAAAGTAAAAAGCTTTCTAGGAGAAAGATTTATGGTCAGATGAGATGGACTGAAACATAATTTCAAGAGGGCATGTTTGCCTCTCAATGTTGCCCAAAGCAAAAAAAAAAGAAGAAAAAAGACGATTATAATGTAGCAATAATACAATTGTTTGCTCATGATCAATGAGGTAATATTAACCCTAAATGCTGTATTTTCAAATTTATTTAGTAGTGATGCATGTATCGGAATAGTTATTGTATTGTGAGGTCCTCGCCAATACAATATCTATCCCGATACGAGTGTCACGATATGTTAGCATTACTAGATATACACTGTAGGGGTGGGTATTGGCAAGGGGTTATTAGTTGACAATACAATAGATATCACGATATATTTGTCACAATATGGTTATGTCACCATATATTGCAATACTGCATATATTGCGTATTGTAAATTCTTTTGCCCATTTTTTCAAGATAAATTAAACTTTCAAAGTCTCTTAAGAAATTGTCATTTTTACATGTTAAAGATGCATTAAACTGTGTGAAATAACAAAAAAAACAACTTTGTGAATTGTCAGCAAGTTTTCTCTTTAAAACATCGTAGGTGAACAGGTCCAAAGGTTTGCTTTGACATTTATTTCCTCCACTATGTAGATGTACTAATAATGCTATTTATAAAATAATCACTGATCAAATAATTAAATAGATGAACTTTGCAAAACTAGGCAGAAATTGGCAAAAAAAATAACAAAAAGAAAAAACATGGCAAAACGTCCAAACTTCCAGAAGGAAACACTAATATTATTATTTACAACCACGAAAATACTTCTAAACACTGCTAACACTCACTATTTGCACTGTCTCATCTGCTGTCTCCCCCCATGATCATCTTTTTCACCCTGCTACTCAAGTAATCACAACACGAGCACCACTACAACTACTGTAATATTAATGCAAAGCTGTTCTTCTCAGCTTCTAGAATCCGTAGGAATTACATTGATAACATGAATGGTTGAAGAGTTACGATAATTCTAAGAATGTATGTCATTTTTTTGTTGCCAATGACAGCATTCATGTTTAAATGCTAATAATTGATTTTTGGAGTCAGAAGGC
>JBAMYA010000013.1:12801506-12821456 GCA_037176975.1 Arrhamphus sclerolepis
GGCAACTCTGTCATCGTCTAACATGAGCTTTTAATTTATATATTTAAAAAACTAATAATTTTGCTAATCCCTTTTTGACACAATAAAGCGAAGTACATGCTCATTCAGTTATAAGTTGTTATGTATCAGTACATAATTAAAAAATAATCACCTGGTCATTGCCAGGTCTACAGATTTATAAATACAATTTCAGAAGAAAAACAGGTGTGTGACTTAAGTACAACTTAATTGCTTCCAAGTAAATGAAGAGAGGAAATAGCAGCCAGGTGCTGCTAGTCAAATGCACTTGATTAACTGGTCATCAGCAGGTGTTAGCACCTCTATAAACGCAGGGATTTTGTCAGTTTGCTGATTTAAAACCTTCAGGTGTATCTTAACACGACGCCAAGGAGGAAAGACATCAACAAAGATATTAGAGAAGCAAATGTTGTTGCTCATCAATCTGGGAAGGGTTATAAGGCCATTTCCAAACAACTCGGAAGCGCTTCATTCTTCAGCGCTTCTCTAAAGCTTCACAATGGGCATGCTAAAAACTAACATTCAAAACATACATTGCACTTGCAGTAAATTGTGCCTCTTTAGCTTTGTCTCGGTTACATAAAAAGTCACAATGCCCTTACAATGTGTCTGTCATTCACCTATTTGTAGAAACTGACTCAGACAGACTCTGCTATATACTGTATAGGCAACATGACAACATGGAGTTGCACTTTCTTTGTAAAATCATACACGAATCGGCAAATTGGAAGGATTTGTGGAGTTCAATGTCCTGTCCACACACATTTCAACATGTGAAAGGACAGATTGATCCACCTACATCCCAGTTGCCGCTGTGGCTCAGTTTCAAGCAGACTAGAATGGCGAGAGAAAGCTTCTTTCCAAAAAGTGCTTGCCAGCACTGGGTTTGCAAAGTTGCATCTGAACAAACTACAAGACCTCTGGAACAATACCATTTGTATGGAGGAGACCAAAGTGGCCATTGGCCATATTGAACAGTGTCATGCAGGGGAAACCAAATACAACATATCAATACAAATTCTTTATGCCAACTGCCAAGCACGATGGCAGGAGTGATAGTTTGGGCTTGCTTTGTAGGGTCAAACGCAAAGCCATCTGTCCAACAGCTAAAACTTGGCTGAATTAACAAGAAAAGAACTGAAGCACACCAGCAAAAACTGGAATGTCCAATATCCAGACCTTAACGCAATTGAAATACTGTGGCAGGATGCTGAGACAGCTTCTATTTTTAAAAAATATGTGCTCACATCTCAATGACCCAAAGCTAAACTGATAATATCATACATAAAACATTTACTTCAAGTCATTCCTTCTAAATGCATTTCTACAAGCCACTAAATTATGGGGTTTACTTCATTTTTCACACACTGCTTTCATATTTTAGCTTATTTTTGTTTGTCTAAAAAAATGTTCATATCTACGCTTGTGACCAAATGAGTGTTTGTCTTGATACATAAAACCTTAGAATCATCAAAATTGGGAATCTGTCAAATATGAAATATCATTAAAGAAATATAGTCCAGCCAATAAGTGGCATCCATGGAGATCTTGGTGCAGTTAACAGAAGCAGATGAGGTAAAACAGAAGATAGAGTCAAGACTGAATGTGACTGACTATAAAAATGTGTGGACAACACCATCCACACCAGAACAGTGAGGTACTTCCCCAATAATAAGCACTGGATCACCAGTGACCTGAAAGAGCTCCTCAACAAGAAAAGACCTCCTGCCCTCCCTTGACCCACAGCTTCCCTTCTGTCTCTAGCAGTCAGGTGAAGAGACTGCTGGAGAAACTGAACAGGAACAAGGCTGCAGGTCCAGATGGTGTCAGTCCCAGAGTCTTGAAAATGTGTGCTGACCAGCTCTGTGGGATCCTGCAGCACCTCTTCAACCTCAGTCTGAACCAGGAGAAGGTTCAGTTGCTGTGGAAGAGATCCTGCCTTGTTCCAGTACCAAAAAGATCTTCTCCTAATGTCTATATATCTGCAGTTATCACATCCCAAATCATGAAAGTCCTGGAAAGACTTTTATCTGTCCACTTGAGTAAACAAACAAGCACTTTCCAGAACCCACTGGAGTTTGCTTGTTGTCATGGGACTGGAGTTGAAGATGCCATCTCACACCTGCTTCAATGAAACCCCAGTCATCTGGACAAAGCAGGCAGCACTGTGAGGATCACGTTCTTCCAATTCTCCAGTTCATTTAACACCATCAAGTTGCTTTACTTGAAACTCCAGAAGGCACAGGTGGATGCTTCCACAATCACCTGGGCTAGTGAATACCTGACAAACAGACCACAGTTTGTGAGATTGAATGGTTGTATGTTTGATCAGGTGGTCAGCAGGTAAGGAGCACCACAGTGGACTGTACTCTAACCATGTTGAAGAGATAGTCTACAAAGCATTATGGTGATTAAAGTATTTCTGAATTGAACTGAATTAAATATTTGTTGCCATTGTCTCCAAGAACCTGTATAATTGTGTGCATAAGAATTATAAATCATTTAAAATGTGCTCAGTGTTTGTAGGGATAGGGAATAACCAACCATCCCATCATTATGTATTACAACAGCATAATAACTCACAATGGGTTTGAAGAATAATGAGAAGAACAGTTCTCTTGACATTTTCTTAAGCAGTGAGGTGTTGTATCAGCCTCAGACTTTTAACAAAGTGGTAAAGCATCTCCAATAAAACTAGACAGATTAGTTTAGGTGACATTGCTTCAGGCATTTGAGTCAAACAATGACAAAGGCGTGCACATGGAAGTGACAAAAAGACCTAATTTCTACAGCTAAGGTCATGTGCAGGATATACAGTACAGTGGGACAGGCTAAAGTGGGCTATAAATATCACCTGACACACTGTTCTGAACCTCCAGTCTCAGAGTTTACTGGCTCCAGCTCTGCTCATCCTCCTCACTGACAGTGTGCTCCTATAAAATTCCTACCAACTACGGCAGCAGGTCAGGCATTATGAGCGTTCCCCAATTAGTTTATCATAAATGTACGCTTTACGTTGCAATGTTATGGCTACTTGCAGCACATTAGATCTTCTGGCATTACCTTTCAGACATGAAGAAAACCACATGCGACTGATGTACTGAATGTGCTGAGAGCGGAGTGAAAATGCAGACCAGCATTCCCTGCAGTATGTAATAAAATGTCTAATTTGAATATATTTTATTTGAATGTATGTTCCAGTATGTATAAATTATGTGAATCTATTATGGAAAAGATTAAAGAAAACCTAAAAAGGGATTTACTGTATGTCTGTACTGAATAAAAAGAGGATTCATTCTCGTTTCAAATGATAAAAACCAAATAAGGAAAGGAAGAAGTTGTTACATTAATCCTGCATTGTTGCAAAATGTGACTGCACAGCCCACCTACTGTACCTTTTTATGTGGAGGCAAATAATGCCTCTTTTATCAAAGAAGTCATAGAAGGAGGGAGAAAGAAGGCAAAATGCAATCTGTATATTAGAGTCCAAGTTTCAGCTACATTTGTGCAAAGCAGAAATTATACTAAAAGAAAATACCCACCTCAGCAACAGCCTGCTCAACTGTTTTGTTCCAGTAGTTTCTTTCCTCCGGCTGAAGGACTACAGATTTTTTTTTTTTTTGTTTAAATTATGTTTCTGCCTTAACAACTTATTTTTTCTCACAAAACTTTTTTTTTTTTTTTTCCGTCAGTAGCATTAAAAAAAAAAAAAAACTTTGTCTTGCATTTGGTTATACAGCATCTGCTAGTATAAAGATAATTAAATGAATCCTGAATCAACTACTCACAGATTGCTTGTCCAAACACAAGTTCTGTCACTGGTGGAATTAAAGAGAGGCAATCAAATCTTTTGTTGAGAATTTTTTCTTGCACAACAATGCCTTAGTAAGCCGTAAATTTAATAATCTTCCACTTCTTGGATATGCTGTTTTTGTGGCAGCCTATTAGAGAAATCTACATTCCATTCTGAGAGGACAGAATCAGTGCAACTCAGCCTTTTTCATTTACTGTGAATGACTAAAAAGAGTGCAGCAACTGTTTCCTTTTTCACAAAAAGATTTTTAAAAAAAATCAACTGAATCAGGAAAACAATATCAAGGACGTGTTTACATCCTCCTAGACAAAATGAGATAACGCTCAATACAAATGCTTTATTGCTTTTTTATGGCAAGGGTAAAAATGTCAAATTCACAAGCAGCTGAGGACAGCTTGACGCTGTGTTTCATCATTCAAACATTGTGTTAATAATTACGAACACGTGCACACAGATGGTCTCCAACATCCAGCTACATCCAGCTTTCTAAACTCACACCAACATGGAAGTCCCAAAACGTGCAGTTCGTCAAACCACCACTAGGAGCTGTCTCCAAAGGAGTCAATTTCCACAGGCCAGAATATCAAAATGTCCAAATTTATAAGAATAAATAAACATATTTAAACCTTGGTACAAAACTTTCTTTGCCCCCATGGCAAGATTTTACATCTAAAATTAACAGCTGCACTGGAGGTGAATTTTTATGTATCCATCAGTTAAAATTAAGCCAGAAATTTATGAATAATTAAGGGTTTTATTTGTTTATTGAGTGACAGCTGCACTGCAATCTATGGTCTCAAACAGCGTAGGTGCTTAGAACTTAAAGTAGATTTGAATTCTGAGCTGTGAAGTAAAATGTAAGCGAGGATAATCGTTTTTATTTTAAAGATCAATTGTACTATTAGACCACTCTGATAAGCTCTGCTTTGGCCTTTAAAGGGAAACTGTGTAATATTTCAAGTTGTCTATTAACAAAAAATGGATTGTTTCATTCAAAAGTATGACCTTGTTTATTAGTAATTACTTCCAACGACAGTGTTCTGGTAGGTCTTGAATGTGCCATTTATATATACATTGCATTGGTATATTCAATGGTGATCGCCATGTTATGCCGCCATCTTGAAACTGTGGTCCATGGAAGGGAACATCCAGGAAAATACAGCTTCGCGTTTTGCGTTTTCGCTAGTGCTACCGGTAGTTGGCTACAAACTCACAGGGAGAACGAGAGGGAGAGCATGGAGACAGCCAAGGAGAGAGGAAAAAGAAAAAAAATGGACCACAACTATTTCAGAAAGTATGTTGAGGATGATCCATCGCCAAGAAAATGAAAATGTGAACAGAGTAGGGATCGAAAACGGCAACACGTCCAAAACACGTGTAAACATCGATGGTGCGTTTCCCAGATGGAAGGAGCTGATGAAGGAGAACAACTATTTAACAAAAGTAGCCTCATCAACTGAGAGAATACTGCTACAAGTTGTGTTGGTTGACGACTTCTCTGTTTCCTGGATCAGCCTCACTGACATTTCTCAGCTACCGAAGACAGAAATGAGTCTTGGGAAATTGGGGTGGGATAAAGAACGGTTGCAGTATACGACCTCACCACTAGATGGGAGAAAATCTTATACAGTGTCCTTATACAGATTGAATTTCCCTTCTGGGATAAATAAAGTATTTTTCATTTCATTAAGAGTCTGGGGCTAAATTTTATCGAAACAGCCCAGTAGTAGCTACCTTAGCCCGTAGCCAAAGGCTGCTAGCCAGGCTGTCCAGAGCTGTTTGTAGAGTTTTTCAATGAGAAGTAGAACAACTGATTTTCTTTCTGCATAGAAATACCATCATAAGTACTGTACCTGCAAAACAAAGGTCTCGCCAGGTCTAACAGTAGAGAGCTCACAGACATTTAATCCATTCCAGGTGGTATGGGGAAGTTTAGATCACACACGAGGTCACACGACCCTCCAGAGAGTCGTCAGAGTGATGTTAATTAAGCTGTGAAGTGGTGTCTGGTTGGAAAGGGATTTTGGGACGGCATTCCAGATTTAATCACAGTTCCTCCTCTGTGATCATTCTACCATCTAATACTGTTTTAGACAAAGCTGACTCGCAGCATTAGTCGCATGCACATTGGTCAGCACCTTTTCTGCAGACTCAAATATCAAAATATCCATTTTGTAGGTGAATATGAAAGTTGGTGCAGCTATCTACAGTATCAGGAGGATGAATCATAACTGTTTAGAGATTTTTCCACAGAGATTTTCGAAACATCTTGTGGAGGAACACTATGTGAAAATGTAAAAGAGTCAGAGCAGCTAATGCGAGTTTACTCTGTCATCTTTCTGCTTTACCAATGCTCACAATGTTCATTTCAGCTTGTGTATATCGACATGTGGTGGAGCTTATCGACCACTACAAAATGCAGGTACAATTTGGGTGTCAAAGGTATTTTCAGCTCAAAACTTTTTCTCATCTTTGAATCCTAACAGGACAGAATGTTCTTCAGTTATCCTGGGTGATATCTCAGGAACCGACTGAACTAAATGGCTCAAGACCTTGCATTGATCATATTGTTATACTTTAACATGAAATGTATCAAATACGCTTGAGTTTAAAGTTGCAGTCCGTCGCTGATTTAAAAATTAATGCATTCCTACAAAATTTACTTGTAATTCTTTTGCAAGAAAAGAAAAGAAAAGAAAGCCTTTCATAGATGTAAAATGACTAGTGTCGGAATGATGGAAATGCAAACTGCGAGCCCATGCAGTGATGACGCTAACTTGTACAAGGTTGCACGATGGTCTGTATATTTTATTTCAACACTATTTCTATTATTTCAACATTTCAGCACTGTGTTCTTTGTATTGTTGTTTTAATGTTGTTTTTAGGATGCACCTACAACAGGCAATCCATATCACATCCAAGCACAACTGACCTCTTAAAGTTTGGTATATCTGATGAGTGTTTCCTTCGGGGATCAAGCATGGCACCATTTCTTGCATTCACTGGCTGACACTCTGAGAATGAGCACGATTTGAGTACAGAAATTAATACTTGTGACAATCTATGTACAAGCGTTCTCAAGTACAGTCGACGGTGGAACGCGTGACATGAGTGTGGACCAGGTGAGGAGTCTGGAGGGTCAGTCGTGCCTGGACACGGCACAGTGCAATTCAGATAGAGCGAGTATGACCCTAGTTTTCTTCTTCTCTTTTTTCTCAGGGCCTCCATTCTGGTCTCACCCCTCGTTGCCATCCCTGGCTGTTCATACCTGTGTCGTCATCTCCCCTGAGTATGTAATGTCCCGTCTTTCCTCCTTCCGCTGCTAGTCAGTCTGTTTTTGTTCCTCTATTGTGCTCTGCTTCCGTGTGTAGTTCTCGTTTTCCCCCCAAGTAGTTGCTTTTGTTTCATTTCTTCTGGATAACCTGCGGTGCGGTGCTCTTTGTTAAAATGAAAAGGACTTTTGTTTGGCAGCTCTGCCTTCCAGTCTCTACAGTTTGGGTGCTCCACATCTTCGCCATAACAAGAAGGCTCTATAAGGAGGAGTACGAGTTAGAGAGCATTGGTAGATAAAGAGATTCTGACATTAACTTCAGTGATTAAGCTCTGACAGATAAAAACTTAAATTGATATTTAGATTCCAAATTACATCTAATAATATTCTCATCAGCCTCAACTGTGCCTAATGTTTAGTGCTAATTTGCAAATGTTAGCATGTTAATCTATAATAGTAATTGAAGTAGATATCCACATTTTTCTTTCTCTGCATGGCAGAGAGCTGCCATAGCTGTAGATATTTGTTAAATATTCCATTAGTCAATATAAATGCTCTTGATAGTTAGCAGATAAGTCATAGCATTAAATACAGTCTGACAGAAATATGAAATGGCCTGGAACACACATCTCTCTCTCTCTCTCTCTTTTTTTTCTTTTTTTTTCTTTTTTTTTTTTTTTTAGTGCATTCCACCATGAAAATAACTGCATAAAAGGGTACGGCCCTGTTGGCATTTTGTGAAACTACCTCAAAAGGGGAAAAAAATGACAGAGTTTAAAAGAAATGGAATATATATTTAGAGACAGGGGATGTTTACTGAGGACGTGATGCAAATGACTGTCAGTCAGGACATGAGTTTATCTCCTATGTGACTCAGTAGTTTCTATACCTGCTCCAATTTGACACTTTAATCTTCTTTTTAGTCAGTGTTTGGTTAGGTTTAGGCTTTAAGAATTCATTGGTTAGGTCTATGCTTTAGAAACTGTGTGCTGTGGGTTACGAGAACACCTTAAAATAGACCCCATTTATTTTCATTCTTATATTTACACACATGCATGTGCTATAATAAAAGCAATCAGACCACACTGATCTTGTTTTTAACTCTCATTCTGTGTCTGTTTTATGTTGTGATGGTAGCTGCATGTGCAAAATTATCAGAGCATGTTTCATGTAAATCTGGCGGATTTAGCGTGAATAGCAGTGAAAGACACAAAAATCTGTGTCTTTCACCGCTGTGCCTCAAAACATAATCTTCCAGATGGAATGTCTGACAAAAGCTTCTTCCCAAGGGGGAAAAAAAAAAAAAAAGTATACAAGAAGCTCTGAGTTTATTACATGTGGAGCCCTGAACATCTTTTAAATTCCTTTTTGGCTCTCTTTGCTAAACTTCCCCTCGAGACATGGATTAAACCCCTGAAACTCTGTTCATCAAAGCTTCAAATTTAGGGCAATTTCAACGGAAATAATTCCTTTGTACCTTAAATGCTCAGATGGAACTATATACCTATTCCTTATTCAACATGCACAGTCTTGGAATGTCAATAAAAGTGCAACTTAACCTCATCTTTATTTCTAGTAGCTGTCCACCTTTTTGAGTTGGCTATGGTCACGAACATGCAGCGATGCATGGCTAAAGTTAGATCAACCTTAATCCTGACTGTCGGTTTTGAAAAATCTAATTCTGACATCTTAGGTATGTGAAGCCATGATTTTGAAATGGATAACATTTAACTGCAGTTTCAATGTGCTAACTGGGTAAGCATAAGGTAACACATGAGGTTGTTCAGTCGGGCATTCGTTTTTAAGGTGGTCACGTCTAGGGTAATAACCCGACACCCCACCTGCTAAATATACTAGTTTGTAGTAGTTTTTTGGGAGCTGAGAAGAGGAAAGTCAAAAATTATTCATGTTCAAGGTTTTCCTTTGGCCTATTTAGAACAACTTATCTTAAAAAGAAATGTAAAGTTTATAACTGTAATGGCTGCTAAATGGAGGGACAACAACAACACATAACTACATGCAATTATCACAGTACTTTGCACTCTCAACACTGCCACCCTTTCCACTGATTTTTGGCACACAGCATTTTGATTAAAAACCTGTGAACCAGTAAAGAGCTGCTCTGAGCACCCTGAGGTGACCCCCCGATGACAGTGACATCAATAATCTATTCTCAGGGGCTAGTCATCCTGAATACATGGATGAAGATGACCGACAAGGACAATGAACAACCCAAATATCAGAGATGTGGATCAGCAGTGTGATAACCACCACATTATTAGCCATAAATCACACAGTTTAAAGAACAGGAGACTGGTATTACTTAATCATTTAGGACTCTTGACGGGGAAAGTGCTTCTTTGGGGCGTCCCGGCCACTGAGGCCAAGAGCATTGGAACATGTAGTCCCGGCGTGGTCAGGATGAGCTTCAGTCATTTTCCATTTGTGTGCACTCTGTGTGCACAGCTCCAAGCAGTCTGTCCTACAACAGCATTTAACAGTTTCAAAATTAGATATAGTTTCCCCCATAAAATGTAATATTTTGGTTCGTCAGTACAATTAATTTTAAAATACCACATTAAACTCTTGAATACTAATGCTTTTATATTAATGTGCTATTCTTTCATACTCCTGTTTAGTGCTTTCTTTGTGTGTTGATGGTGTTGCAACTGTTTTCTGCACAAAGGCATTCACAGGTGCACATCAAAGGGAGGAGGAAGTAGAAACTGGATGATGCAATCATCTTCATTTCAAAGTCCTTGGTTCAGTTTTGGCAAAAAAAAAAAAAAAAAAAAAAGCCTTCTGGAAGAATGAACAAACCTGAGGAGGCACAAAGTATAAAAAGTTGATCCGCACAATTTGGATGAAATGATTTCATCAGTTTCTTTTCCTCTTCCAGAAGTTCTCTGTAACTGAAGGGAAACAGCCCCCCCCCCCGTCTCTAATGGGTTGGGCGGGGGACTGGTTTAACGTTTGGACGGGTGGGACGTGAAGCGAAAGGGCAAGCTTCCTCAGTGGTGGGAATAAATACTGCTGTCACCAGAGGGAAATGCTCCATTTGTTTAATGTGCCATTTCCGAAGTGGACCCCATGTAATCCTACAGACATGGTAACCTCACGGTGTATACCACCCCTCTGGAATTTGATCAGAGCTAAAACTGTTTACCAATGTTTGGAGCCTGACATTTATTGAAAGTGGCCTTTAGTAAAAGTCATAGCTGAAGCGTGAAGAGGTTTTCTGATGAGTCTGTGAAGTTTCTGTATCGTCCGGGGCAGTAAGCTAATACAAAGGCACCTCCGGAAGATTCCACTTCCAAATACTTATATCCGTATTCACTTTGATGTTTGCAAATCTGAACTTGAGAAATCTTCAAGCTGTCAAATAGAAGACACTGTGGGAGACACATGTACAACCAGTTTGTTCATGTCCTAATGCAGCATTCCTGTTATGGAGGAGTTGATGCATTTGTGAATCCATCTTAGAAACTTATATACACAGAAAGAAAGAGTCTTTGAAATTTGAAATTCAAATAAAGAACTGATATATACAATGTAAACCTTTTACTTAACTGAAAATCCAATAATGTGAAGTCCAAGATTAACAAACAAACAAACAAAAAAAATGACAATGAAACTGAAAATACAAAGATATGACCCCACTATGTAGCTCACACGTAGGTCGCAATGAAGCAAATGAAGTATATTTTATTTGAGTTGGAGCTGATCAATGTTGAGCAACTAACCTGAGGTAATCTACCTTTCTATCTAGATCAACATCAGTGGTTAACACAGGTGAGCTTTCTTACTAGACAACATCAGTAAAACATTTAAATATCTCCGGTGCAGAGACACTCCTTCACAGTACCTTTTTACAAAACACTGCAGTTCTTCCTGCTTTGCTCCTGCTTCCTCTTTCTGCCCAGAAAGCCAGGTTAAGAAGTATTGGAGCAAAAATCATATCATGATTCCCCACATTTTTGGTAATAAATTAATAAATAAAGCACATTAATGCATTCTCAATGTATGTCCTTGGCAGTGCTCCAAGCTCATCCATTTTACTTGTTAGGGATTTCAAATTCCCTATGATGATCAAAGGAAGAAATGTCTTAAATTTTCTTCTCCTTACTCTCCTAGTTCTGTCCAGCAGCCTTCACAAACCACTTTTCAGCCCATCTGGATATGGACTCTTATTCTGGGCAATACTTGGGCTTTGGAAAACTCCATCAGCTGCGCTCCCACATGCAAAAAAAATCTTCCCCACTGGCACGGCTACTCACCATAACAAATGCTAATAACTGCCAGAATTAATTTCAGCTATCCCTTAAGCGGCACGGCCTCCAAACCAGTCCAGAGAAGTGTTTCAAAATAATTAGCTAAACCTGAAAACTCTAATATGGTTTGGAGAGTCGGAAGTTGAAACTCCTTCCTTTTGAATGACCTTCAGGCAAGAAAAAAAAAAATGATTGGAACCTTCATTCCTGTCATGAGTGCAGTTCTAAAGCCTGCATCAGAGAGGTTATGGGGGTGCATTAGTACGCATGTTCTGGGCAACTGAAAGAACTATTATTGCTGAAAAATACGAGGTTGGGGGTAATGTATGCTGCCGTCAAGCCAGTGCCCTGGGAGGGTTTTGTTTATTTACAGTGACAAAACAAATTCTGCATGTTTTACAGCAGCACAGCTCTGTAATAAAAGAGACCAGGTGCTAAACATGCCTGCCTGCAGTCAAAAGCTGTCGCCCACTGAAAACATTTGGAGCATTATGAAACTAAAATACGGCAAATGAGGCCATGCACAGTTGAACTTAAGACTTATAACACAAGAATGGAAGGAAGCACTTGATCTTATTTGTACTAGTTTATTGCGATATATGGTTATATATGATATACGCTATTATGGCTGATAGCCAGCAGAAGTTTTCACAAACAACCATTTCACATGCTCATTTTGTATCACCTGGGTCACAAGTAACAGAATTAAAATCTGGTATAAGGAAAAAAATAAAAAATGTTTTTAGGAAGCGCTGAACAATCCAGACACTGTAGACATTTGTGTGTAAATGTGATAATATGGGGTGCTGTGTTCCATCTACTGCTCACATGACATTTGGGAATCTTGCTGTCAAGAACAAGAAAGCTTTGATTTCATCTGCCACTTGTGGGAAGCCAGTGTGCTCTTCCTGTTATGTGCTGTTGCCTTAAGTGCCTCAGACAGCACAAAAGTGAGCATGACATCTCTGCTGCATGTGGTTCCATCTGCTGAAAAGACCCTGAGGCCAAGGGATGAACAGTCAGCAGAAATTTAGGCAAATCAGCGGGTTTATGGTAGAATGTGAGTCTAAATGAAACCAGAACTGCACGACTTGGTAAATATTAATATTTTACATCTAAGACTCCAGGGCTGGTACCAATTATTCAAAAATCCAGATATTTCTTCATTAGGTGGACATCTGGTCCAGATATTCTTTTTTTCCCTCCTACAGTAAGTCTTAAGTTCACATCAGTTGTTTAAAGGAAGGCAGCATGCCGACCACCTTAAATGTGTAGCAACACCTTTTACTGAATGGCGACGATCTGCCACATGACGATCTGAGCTTGAATGCATACATGACACGAAAAATCACCTGGATGATAAAAGTGCTTCAGTTCAGTTCATTCAAACAGTAAGTTGCAACAGAGGCCACTTGTCAATATTTATAAGTATTCCCCCCACAAATATGGCTTTTTGATGCACCTAGTGGAGACTTTTCTCAACTTAAGATGGAGAAGTACTGCAGAATATATTTGCTATAAGTGAACAGAAGTCATGGCAGAGCAAAACCTTCACAATAGAAAGTCAAAGCTTGGAAATACTGCTGTTGTTGTGTCATCCAATGTAGCTTAAAGATGCTTTGATGCAAGCATGTGGTCTATCTGAAAATCCTTCCATGTTCACAGTTCCTTCCATTCATTTATTTTTTTATTTTTTTTCACCACATAACTATTCGTAACACAGTTACAAAAGCATAACAACATTATTTTCCACAGCTGCTACGATGCAGTCCTGGTCCAACAGTAGTGTGTATTTGTTGAAAAAAACAAGCAAAAAACAACTGATCATCAGTGCATCTTGTCATTGACGTCACATAAAAAGATAAACCTCTGAACAACAGTTAAAATGTTGAAGGCCAGAGATGCTCAATCAGTTTGATTTTAGTAATATTCATTGAAGCTGAGATTTAATATTCCAATCCTTTTAGATGGGCTGATAGAAAATATTACTATTAAACATATTTCTGAGATGTCACATGAATGAACTGAGGAAAATTCTGTGCATTCCTTGAAACATTTAATTACATTTAATTCATCCTGTTTTAATCTGCCTCAAGGTCTGGTGTGTTTGCAGGACTCTGTTCACTATGTTATACTAACCAAGCATCTGTGTAGAGTGTAGACTTAGGTTTGTTTACTTCTGTCTTTTTTCCTTTTTTTTTCCAACATGGAGGTCAAACATAAGCAGAGGCTCATATCATGTTTCATTCATTCATATATCATTCATGCTCAGTTCTCGAACCGTAAAATTTAATTTCAGCTGACCTTGTATTCTCGCCTGCTTCCCAAAGTGATTTCCCTGAAATCGGCAGGATTTTCAATTCCCTGAAAAATCTTTCAGCTGATCCAAAATACTGTGACCAGAAGACGGACTGCCTCTGCTATTAGAAGATCTTATTTTCTCCCATGTCAGCCTTTCCGTATTGGCTTCTTGTAAAATGTAAAGGGGGCGTATTTTTTTTCCCATTCCTTTCTTGAAGATCTCATTGTTCCCTATTACCTCACAAAAACTCTCTGTTCCCACAGTTCAGGTCCGTTTGTGGTTTCTACAAGCTGAGCTTTTGGATATCATGCTCCTCATGTGGATTCAGCTCCCAGTAGAGGCACGGACCCTCCTTTGTTCCAGTAAGAGCAAGCTCGAAACATTTCTCTTTTAGGTAATACACACGTTAAGAACTTACTTTTATATGTGTGAAAATTGTTTATTCGACCATCTATTTTATTGCCGTCTGTGGGCACTGCAAGTTTTTAACCTTGTACATTTATGTCCAGTTTCCACACTTGTTCATTTTTAGATACTGTTAGTTCTGTGAAGCACTTTGGGTTGCACTTATTGAGTGAAAAGAGCAAAAACATTTTAAAAAAAAAAGTTGAAAATGAAGGCAGGTAAACATATAGTCCTGTGTAAAGTGTCTTATACTGATTAGATGACTTTGCAAAAACTTTAGAGAGATTTTTTTTTTTTTTTTAGCAAACTATCGTATGACACCCATGCATTAAGTTGCAGCCTCGAATCAGTTGATGGAAACCAGTAAACATGACAAAAGACTAAAAACTTGTTTGGTCTGGTCATGACCTCATGACATCACAAGAGCACATCCCATCTCAAGGAAGACTCCTCATGATGTTCTTCCAACTGTGAAAACTTGGATACGAGCATGAAATTTCTAGAAGTCTTTAATGCGTCAGCATTAGGCAGTATGGTCTCCCATTCCTACTACTGGCAAAAAGCACCTGAGACAACTGGACTTCTCTGCTGGTTTGGAGTCACCACAACTTACTTTGTGACACCATGTAACACGTCAGCAACAATAAAACCAGCTTGCAGTCCTGCAGCAGTTACCATGGCAAAGGCGACTATGAGAATAAGGAAAATAGTGATGGACGAGAAAGCTGGGGTGACCAAGGAAGACACCTAGCATGAATACATTTGGAAGAGCGCTGTAAAATATACATAGGGAGGCCCTTGGAACTATAAAAGCAAAAAGCTCCATCATGCTGCTTGAATAATTTGTATCAGCCATAAAAAAAATAAAAACAAAAACTCATATTGGTTGACCTCAAGATAGCTTGTACCACACAAATAGAATAAAATGACTCTGTGACAAAGCAAGTTGGTGTGACCTCGCTCAGAAACGAGCACAAGAGCATGGCACTGGTATTACGGTGCACTCCCTACCACGACCAAACACAACTGACTCATTTTGACTTCTAAACTGAACTTCTCCACGTACGTGGTTCAGATCTCTTCTGATACCCGCTTAATTGTCTACAAACAGGTCCACACTCGTACATAATGATTCGTAACCTCAGCAGATTCTCTATAACGTACTTATGTCTGATTCGTTGTGAGCTCAGTTCGCTGTGCTGCAATTGCCAAAGTAGCAAAACTGCACTGAAGTACAATTTTGGCAGGTAGTGGACGGTCATTTCTAGGACACTTCTAGAACGCAAAGCTTTTGGTGGGACCTCTCTCTTTGACAAGAATGACAGCAGTTTCCCAGTACTTCTGGGTCCAGTTAGACCCAGGTGTGAGAGGAATGTAGGACTGATCATTAAAAACCACGAAGACAGTAGCGCTGCTATCATATTCTCTGTGCTGGACTTCGACTCAAGTCACAAGACTTGACAAAATGTAAAGAGACTCGCAACTCGACTTGGACTTTTATGCCAATGACTTGTGTCTTCACATGGACTTGCACAAAGAATGGTAGGAGGTGTTCCTGTGCTATGATGCCTATCATTTACATTGAGACTTAGAAGTTGCAGACTTGGGACTTGATTCAAGACTTGACCGTGTTTACATGAGAACTGACTCAGGACTTGAGGACAAAGACTTGAGACTTGCATAAACAATGACTTGGTCCCACCTCTGCTTTATAGTACTGATTCTCTGAAGCCAGGAGCGTTTCACGTAAATAAATGGGCGCTTCTTGTACCCATGATTCCATGCTCTTTTGGAGATCGTGTCATTGAAACTTTGATAAAACAATACGACTAGACTTTACGTGCATGTGTGCAAGTCAAATAATATAACATAAAACCAGAAGTTGTCTGAGACTGATTATAAGTTTGGAAGCTGAACTTTCATGTCAGTCATGTTTTTTTTTAATCATTTAAATCCATTCCTAGAGTTAGCATTTCCCTGCATAACAATCCTGTCAGAATTAATATCCGCTATGATAATAAAGATTTTCAACTTTTATCACAGATGTGATTTGATTTGCAAACTTTTAACCTTATATGCTAATTTGAGAAGTGGAGACTAAGAATTTAATTAGTGTGTAATAAAATTATCATAATCTTAAGAGTGTGTCCCAGACAGTAAAACTCAAGAAAGGAGGCAACAAAGGGTTTCCATTTACACCAGTTGTAATACATGTGAAAAATACACACTTGATATGCCTAACATCATGTAAATGATGTAGTTTTATGTGCCGGAATGGCACGTAAAGTAGATGTGATCATTATAGGGGAATAAAACAGACACAAATGATCCCTCTGTGCATTGACCTGGCTGCATTACACTCCACTGCTAATTATCATGAAAGCCTGTGCAGTCATGATCACGCCCTGTACGTCTGCACTATGTTTCAGCACTGTGGGTTGACGCCTGCCTTTTAAATAACTGTTTGGCACCGCCACTGCATCACAGTGAGCTTTCTTGTTACCACAGGTAACACTGTTAGATGTGTGAAAATCGTGTAGGCCTTTTCTTCAGTCCACAGTAAGATACTCACGGCTTATCAGCCGTCAGTCAATATAGATAATGTCAAGTTTCTTTGCTGCAGGCTTTTGTGTTCATGATTAAATTGTTGGGTAGTTTACAGGCACAAAGTGAAAATATATATATATGGAGATTCATCTTTTGTTGCAAAACTGTTTTATTAGTCATGTGATTTAAGCAGATTCCATATTTCTGTTTAACTGTACAGAAGATGATGTAATGAGTCATTTGGTTGTGAGTATTATTTTATCTAAGGCTGCATTTATACAGCACATCTGCCCAGTTCCAGTTTTTTCTTTATGGAATCCAAAAACTTTTATATTATTGTCAGTTAATCTGGTGACCTTTTTTTTTATATAAGGACAGCAAGAAAATCTCCGCAAATGTAGCTCAATAACACAAGACTGCCAATTCTTTGAAACTTGACATCACGCTGACCCCTAAATATATCAGCTTCTGTCACCACTCTCAGAAACGCGAGGCCTCAGGACTGCAGCCATGTCACGTGCTTTTTCCACCTCGTCACTTAGTTTGCCACGAACCATCCTCAGCAAACGTAGCCATCGCCCACCGCTGGCAATGAAGGATGCGGCATGAACTCTGTGACGCAAGCCTGCCTTCAGTTCCACCACAAAAGAATTTAACAGAATCCCAAAATGCAACTGACATCCGTTGCTGGTGAGAATGAAAAGAAAACATGACGCTAGCGCTACTGACTGTAATGCAGTGATCCAAAGGGATTATAAACAACTCAAACAGGCAGTACTACTTCAAACAATAAAATACCTTATTAAACCCCAACATGAGCAGACCTTTGGGAAGGAAGACTTTTGATGTGTACACAGTCCCGCCAGTAGTGAATATATTTAGTCTTGCACCAGGAAAAAAAGAAGAGAGAGAGAGAGAGGGAGAAGATCGCTCTCCTGACTCCATTCTTCATTCTGAAGGATATCAGGAGCCAAATTCAATAACAACCTCAGATCATAGCCCGATCCATCTCTGAATCATCCCATAGTCTTTGCATAGCCTTAGCCCCTCGGCATAATTTAAAACTGTCAGACTATGAACTCATCTCCGCCACAGAAAATGAATGGGCTAGCTTCCAAGAACAGGATATCTACACAGAAATCCCTCAAATGTCTTTTGGAGCCACTAGATTGAACAGAATCTCAGCTATATGTGTCAAAATGATATCTACAGGCATGGGGGGGTGGGTAGTCTGGAAAGAGAAGAAATCGTTTGTCTTCCACTGTTTAGCTCATGGAGGCCATAACTGGCTGCAACCTTGACGTAAAGCAAAATACAGGTCAGCTTTACAATTTCCTAGTTATCAAAATTACTTCTCTCCATTAATGAATCACACTTAAGAGAACGAACAGCATAAAAAAAAATCTGAAAACATGATTAAATTCTAAGCACGAAGAATAAACTTGGTTGACATGAACATTAAAAAAACAAGAAAAGAAATAGCCATAAAATAAGGCAAATTACTTCAAAATATCATCTCAACAAGCCAACATCTACTTATTCCTGTTGTCCCTGAAATTGAATGAATACGTATGGGTAAGAGAATAAAAAGCAAGAGAATTGATTCTCCCACCAGCACTTTTCAATACAGTAATTGTGGTTATGGTTTTATGAATCAGCCTTGGGCTCCAAAAGTCCGATACTAAATGCATACATTTTTCCAAAATGTAAGTCATGTGAAGTCAAATACGAGGAGGGGTTTGTTCACTGAAGCATCAATTATCTAAATCTAGTAATTTAGATTTTGCTGGGGCTACACCTCTTACCTGAGGGGAGAGAGCAGCAAAGGTCACTTCTTTCACTCTGATTATCTATCATCTATGGATCATTAACCAGAGGCTTCGAATGAAATACTTTTGAACAAAGTGAAGTAACTTGAAGCAACCACTCTGTTTTACTCTAAAGATTGGAAGTTGTTATTAAGCATGCACTAACTGGAAACCTGACTGTTGGCTGGAAATGTCTTCGCTTGTTTGATCCTTTCTTTTCTTTTCCTAAGTAAGGAAAGCCAAGAGCCCAGAGGTATGAAGGAGGGGTCCTATCAAGCTTGGTTGGCTGGCAGGACCCCAGAAGCAGCTGACAGGAGCTGGTAGGCTAAGGGGCTAAAGCTAAGGGCCTAAAGCTTCAGTTGTGGGGTCACGGAATGTCACTTTTACTCCGGATGTTGTTGGGTCTGATTCACTTGACTCGTCTCTGCAAAATCAAATTAACTGTCATTACTTAAGTCTCTTCACTGTAGAAGATGCCAGCTGTGTTCAGGAAAAATGCTGCGAGGAGCTGATTGAAGGGGTTTGGGTATCAGGTCACCTCCTCATCTCCGACACAGCGGTGTAGTCAGGTGGGTTGCTTTTCTATGCACAGTACGTCGTATGTGGTTTTGAAACGTGTCCACGTCTGTGATGTACAAATACCCAAAGACAACAACTTATACGACCTATCAGGTCAAATTTAGCCACAACCACAACGTTTGGACCAACAAATTTATATCTGACACTTACAAACAGTATTACTAAACATGTGTTTGGAGCTAACAGTGTCTAAGAAAATAAAATTAGACCATATTGAAGCCGGTCAGGCACACAGGCAGCAACTTATGAGACATTGTACTATTATCAAGAATTAAACAAATGTATTAAAAGTAATCTTAGAATTTCTAGAACTGGATGATCAGCCCATTTCTGCAGCAGAGTAGATGTTTCCCAATAGGGGTTTACTTTAATTCCTTTTCTTTTGGATGTTGAACAAATACTTCAGTTTAGTCACCTGGAGCACCTTATCATAATTATGATCATTATTATTATTATTATTATCATCATTATTTTATGTCCTCTGACAGACAGAGAGAAGAATAGTTTTTTTACAGGAAATGTTATATTTGTGTTCTTTGTTGAATGATGAACGAGAAAACTTGTATGTGGCTGATTACAGTCCCTATAAAGAAAAAAAAAGTTGGTCTCCTGTGATGGATGGACGTGTAGTCAGAAGGTTTTGTTTTGTATTAGATGTCCTTTAGCTCAGTGATCCCCCAACCCCCGGGCCCTGGACCGGTACCGGTCCGTGGGTCATTTGGTACCACACAGAAAGAATAAATAACTTCCATTATTTCTGTTTGACTTATTATCTGAGTCTGAATGATGTTTTATTTTGATCATCACTCTTGATGCATGTCAAGGCCTCGAGACCATAGATCACGTGATACGTTCCGCTAAATTTAAACCCCCAAGCTAGCAAAATGACTAAAAAAACAGCTGATTGGCCATCACCAGTTTATCAGTCTGGATTT
>JBAMYA010000013.1:12825938-12844331 GCA_037176975.1 Arrhamphus sclerolepis
TCCATTTTCCCCCTCTGAAGAAATGTCAAAAAGAGTGATAAACTGCTGAAATCCACCTGATGGCCTCCCTCTCTCTCACATACACACACACACACAACCAATATATACTGTACTCTCCAGTTACTTCCAGCACAGCTTTTTTTTTTTTCGTCACACAACCACGACAGAAAGCTGTAGCAGAAAGGCTTCACTAAGAGCTTTTCCAGTGCATGTAGGTCATTTCTCCTCCCAGTGGAAATATAGCCTGTTTTAGGATTAGGCGCTATGATTCATTATGACTGAATTTAATTACAGCGAGAGGTGGCCAATGCATCCCCGGTTTTAGCATATGAGGGTCCCTTCATCCATTGGATGGTAAATGTCTAGAAGAGAGAAGGTGGGGGTTGGGGTGTATAAAAGTGTGTGTGTGTGTGTGTGTGTGTGGAAGAGGAAGTACAGGGCTTCTAGTTACTTTAGCCGAGCTGCAATTTCAACACATGAGCACAAGCATACATAAAAGCACATTATTGAGTATAATCAGATTAATGTGAGATAATGCATTTCTGTATTTCACTCAACCCTCTGCAAAGAGGGAAAAAAAATGGTCTGACACAGAGACCTCCTGCATTTGACATATATCAAAATCTTAAGTAAGAGTTTGTTATAGCAAACACTTAATGCCAACATTGAACCACACAGTTCTGAGAAATGATCTCAAGCACTGTTCATCTACAGCAGCCATCACCTGGAAATTGATCTGGACATGTGCACGGTGTGTTTTTAATCCATCATCGTTCATGGGTTGCTTTCATCTGTTGTCTGTTGATTTATCCCTAATTATTATGTCATTATTAAGTGTCAGATCAGTGAAGAGTTGTCCCCAGTGAGAAAAATTCAGTCCAGCAGCGCCATTCTGAAGACTTAGCACATCGGGGTTCCCAGAAGAGAAATCGTAATGGTTCCCACTAGACATATATCATGTCCCCTTTTGTCCAGACAGTAAAGCACTCTGTACTTCAACCTAGCCAAACAGAAAGTGACTAAGCCCTAACAGGAAGGCAACAAAACCATCTCTGCTGACAGTGAATTCCAGTGACAGGTGCAAAAATAACGTCTTTTAGGGTTGGGCGATATGACCTCAAATCAGTATCACGAATAATTGACCAAGTTACCTCAATTACAATTAATAAGCAATTATTTTAGGTTAGTTCTTTTCTTTTTTTTGGTTTGTTTTTCTTTGTTTTTGCCCTCATTGATCACTGACAAGGCTTTTGCTGTAAATATGATGAACCACTAAAACTGGGATATTTTTCTAATGAAAAAGCACTTCTTCTTTTAAGTGAAAGGGAACACACACAGTTTAACTATATATGGTCATGAAAGTGGTATTTTAAAGAAGAGAAATAACTGAAATAATTCACATGAGAAAGATCACATTGATTATTGGTACTGAATGTCACTTTCAATAATTTTTCCAGTCTCCAAATCCCCAAACGAAGCAGCAGAACAACCTTAATCCAGAACCGAAAAGACAATGCAGGAACCAGGACAAAACCAGAAGCCACAGTGGCGAAACAGGAGAAAACAGTACAGACCAGTGAGGATCAAGGGAAAGACAAGACAACGTAAAGATACTGAGGCCCACGAGACACAGGTGCAAAACATCAAGGAGATGGGGACCATGAGAGTCAAACAGAATAAAACAAGTCAAAAACAGACCTTCAAAGTAAAACAGAAAGTCAGACAAATGGCAGCTGAAAGGGACGGAGACATAGGAAGACAAGACGCAAAAAAACAAACAAAAACATATCCACAAAACAAACCCATGTCATAACACCAACGTACTGGAGTAAATGGCCTGGACACTAAACATCACTGGCGTTGTGATGGGAGCAGTCAGTATGAAAATGGTCTGCAGCCTGTCCTAGATGGGGTTAAAAATGAACCATGGGGCTAATTATCTGTCTGAACGCTATGCTCTGGAGACAACATCACCAACCTCCTGAAAGAAATTCTCTTAAAACTAACTGTCACTCGCTCTACATGCTGATATTCACCACGCAGGAGATTGGGTCATGAACTTCCTTTGCCATAGTTTTAGGGCAAGAGTCTCCTTTTGGTTAGCATTCATCCCAATTATTTCCCTTTTTGATACAAAGAATCAGCTTTGATTCCCTGGTGACGGATCCAACAAGTGAAGAAACTGCCTCTGGGCACCGCTGAATCGATATACACCAAAGGAACACGGCATGAGATCCAGGCGGAAATACGGTGAATGACTGCTGTTGGTTTTGTTGGTTTGTTGACACAAAGTGAGGTGAGAAATTCTGTGGCCATCTTGGTCGTTTTGTATGGTGGCTCATGGATGTAAGTGTATAAAGCGATCCCCTGTGATGGGTTTGGCCTGTTCTGTAGCTGTGGAAATGACTAAAAGAATGAATATGACTGGCCAGGCTATCATTTGGTGCTCAAAGTGGCAAGAAAAAAATCAAAGTTTATCAAGCTTAAGACTGACAAAGATAATATGAAGCCAGTGAGTATAAAACAGCAGCAAAGAGAAGTTGTTTTGTCAAGACATTGTCATACAAACCCAAAAAAATGACATGCAGGAAAATGAGTTGGGTATTCATTCATTTTAACATCAAGTCATTTTGGGCTTCCAATGAAAAAGATCTAAATCTAAAAAAAAAAAAAATGATTAGGCACCAATTTAGATTCATATATTCATAGGTTTCAGATTTTGAATCCTAATAAGTTTAAGGGTCTCCTGAGGCTCACACTGCAGATACAGACCGGACAGAAGCAGCAACACGAAGATTTTCAGACCAATCAGAAGGAAAGAGAGAGGCTTTAAATGACCAGAGATCCATTTATTTATTGTCTGGCACAAGAGTTCCTCTACAGAAAACTTATTGGTGATGTGGGTCTTAAAGCTGAAGACGCATCACAATCTTTCACTTGGAAAACTCAGTGGCACAAATTCCCTGTTATATGAAAGCATAATCTGTTGTTAAAATCTGATGCTCTTCACTTATCTCCTCTGTGAGGTCATCTGTTTTAGCTGCTTGTAATCTTCTTCTGTCTTACACCGTCCACATCCAGGCACACTTTTTACTTACTGACTTTTAACTTTATAACAAACGTTTGTTACAGTTTTGTCAGAAGTTCTTTAATCTTTGGTTTGTTTGGGTTTTTTTTTTGTACTTTTTAAATGGTACCCATGATGACCCTAAACATCCTGGTGATGAAATAATGAAATCTGTACTGCTCTTATTAATCCTAAAGGCTTCTACATAGTGTACAAATCTGTTATGATAGATACTCGTATATGCTGCTCAGAGTAATCCAGTCAGTTGTTCTGTTGCTTCCCTGGATAAAAGACGGCCAAAGTCTGTGTGTGTGTGCGTGTGTGTTACTATGGTAACTCCACATTGTGTATATCACTCTGAAACTTTCACACCTTCTCCTTCCACTTTTCATTTAATTTCTATCATGGACTTGTTATCTTGTTTGCAGTTTGGGCAGTTCAGATAATCCAAACAGGTTTATATCGTTGTGTATTGTAAGATTGTTTCATTTTTCTAAATTACTTCAACATATTTGACTATAATCTAGTAACCTGCAACCTATTTTTTTTTTTATTTCAAAAGTCACCTATTCCTTTCTTCCAACGATTCCCTGTCATGATATTAACACCCCAAATAGCAACAAACATGGCCCACATCTGCAGCTTTTTCAAATGCCGTGGTCCCGTTCTGCAGCAGTTTTGCTCCATTCTCAGCACAGTCTCAGGTCCCAACAAGGGCATTTCAGAAGTGGACCGCTTGTGAGCAGTTCCTGAAATTTGGAATTTACCCAAAGGTGTCGAGGTCTCGTGAAAATCAAGCAGTAGTCTAACATATAAAAAAGAATGAGTGGCGTCAACTTAAAGCCTTTTTTTTTTTTAACTTCTAAAGTAAACCTCTACTTGTATGTGGCTCAAACGTCTTCTAAAGCAGTCGGAATTGTTTATACAACACCTCCACAGGTTATGGTAAAGGTCTTTTGTTTTTTGCTGTAGTGGCCTTTAATCACAATCAGGAGCCAGGGAGGTGGGCAGGGATGGGAACTAACTCCAAGTGTTTCAATTCCTTGGAATTGTTTGCCAAATTTTTAAACGATTTCCTTATCAGTTCCAGTGGGCGAGAACAACGTCACCTCGCACGTTGCGTGGCTTACGCAAGACACACAACGTGCGTGGCAAGTCCTTTGCATCCAGCAGTTAATAGCGTAACGTGCGACCTGCGAGGGCTTCAAACCTGTCCTTTGGAGTCCGTAAACCCGTCTACGTTTAATCACGAACTTCCCTTGTTACAGTCTCCAGCAGGATGAATACAACCAGTCGGGGCAAACATGGCTACCACAACAGAGCCACACCTTTCAAAATAAGAGCACATAACATAACCGGAACATCCACACTTACAGTTGTAAACATGACGCCCAAGCAGTACAAACGCTTCAAAGTCTGGTTACACTTCACTAAAAAGACAACAACAGGGCAACTTGCAAAGTGGATATTTCACCAAAGGGAGGAAATACTACCAATATGCAGAAACATTTGTGCACACAGCATGCAGTTACTGTTAACAAATGTCGCATTTTCGATATGCTCTGGACTAATGGTAGTGATTCTCAACTCAGCAGCAACAACCACATTAGCATGTCCTTGACTAATAATCCATCCATCCATTATCTATACCCGCTATTTCCTGTGCAGGGTTACGGGGGTCTGCTGGAGCCTATCCCAGCTAACTTCGGGCGAAAGGCAGGGGTTGACTAATAATGCTACTGGTAATTAACTAACAAACACTGCCTATCATGTTAGCACCATTTGACTCATTGTAAAACCTGCTATTAGTAACAGTTAAATTTAAATGAATGCCTTCTCATGCATTTCATTCCAATGAACAACACGAGAGACAGAGTCTGACTGGCTCAGAGCCAGAGGCTTATTTTTCTGCAAAAGAATCGTGAATACTTCATAGTGGTTGCAGATTTGCACAAAAAACAGAACCGAAAATTGAATTGGAATCATAAAAATCCATGGTGTTTTAATTTGAAAGTTCATTCTCATAAATGACTTCCTGCCAGGTCAGTGTTGTGTAAGACCATCTTGATGTGGTCCAGTGACAAAATTTACTCATGTCTGGTTGTCTGGTAATGCTTATTGTCACTTACAATAAATTAAAATCAGTTTCATTTAAAGTAATTACTAAATCATCTTTAAAATATTCCAATACTCCATGTTACATACATATATACATATTTCTTTTATAAACTCCCAATGAAACCAAGTTGTCCAATTAGCTGAGCTAATCATCAACCCTCAATCTCAGCTTTCATAAAGTCAGATAAAGTTGCACTACACATGACAGTCTAATTTCCTTTCTCCTTGTGTTAACACAATTATTCCTGAAAGAGGAAACCTTTTATTTTGTTTTTTGTTTTTTTTCCTTGAATGCATGTTGCTGAAATTACGCTGCATCTGGAAGTGGGGAACAATTGGATTATCAGAGAGCTGTTATGTTTGTTAGATTCACATCTACTGGAGTTTTGATATACTTCAAACCCTGGGTCCCATCACCAGCAGGTAATACAAAACGAATAAATCTCAAAAACACACTTGACATAATGTGCAACTCTGAGGGTTTCTGGATTAAAGAGACATAGAGATGGGGAAACTCAATATTCAAACTCAATAGTCTTCATTTAAATTGTGATGCACTTTGTCTCTTGTCCAGAGTTGTATCAAGATTTACGAAAACCATTTCCAGGTAAACTGAGAGAGGAAGGCTCTGATTTCAAACTGGCAATCATGTGAAATGTCAGCCCATGAAAAATGAGCATCATTCTATAATGCCTCATTACATTTTGAGCAGAAGTAGCTTCTGCATACAAAGAAAAACATCTCTCCCCTCTCTATATCATTTCTATTCAAGCTATTCCAACTATCCATCCATCCATTAACTTCCAAATCTGGGTTTGACTTGTGAGGACAGCAGCCTAAGCAAAGAGATCTCCATCTCCCTGTCCACCTCCTGCAGGTCCTCCAGAAGGATCTCCCAACCACGAGAGGGCATTAGTCTTTTGATAGAAAGACTGTTAACCTCTCCTGTGAGACCTGAAGATCCACACCTCAGAACTGCACTGGCATTCTCCCTTTTCTGAGAATCTTGGTCTTAGATTTGGAGGTGCTGGTGCTGATTCTTATCTCAGCTGCTTCAGAGTCAGCTGAAAACCCCGTCAGTGAGAGCTGAGGGTGCCTACCTGATAACGCCAACAGGACCAAATCATCTGCCAAAAGCAGAAACACAATCCTGAAACCACCAAACTGGACATCCTTGTTACTTGACTGCAACTTAAAACTTCAGTCCATAAAAATTATGAACGGAATCTGTGAAGAGTCCAGACAGAATAGACTTCCTACTGGCAATCTGGACCAAACTCCTCCTTCATTTGAATTCATTTCAATCCATAGCAAGGGCCCAGAATTCCCAATTTCCCAATGCACCCCCCTCCAGGACCCTTTGTAAAGTATAGAGCTGGTCCATGGGTCCACAGTCAGGATGGAACCCACATGGTTGATCCTGAATCTGATGTTTGACTATTGGCCGGACTCCCTTGTCCAGCATCCCTGTATACACCTACTAAGGAGACTGAGCAGTATCCATATGTAGAGACATGACATCTGAAAGGACTGAGGAGGAGGTTGGTCCTGTTACAACTAAAGCCTCCTAGTTTTGCCCCAGAACCAAGCGAGTAAAAACGCAGCTAATTCATGTTCCAGTTACAAGTGTCAGGGCTGGTTGCATGTAAACTACCATTCCAAACCATACCAGCTTTTGTCCTTCGTTAACCACCAAAAAGAAAGGAAGATGTTGGCAAAAACAAAGAAATTAAAGAAGGAAAAAAAAAAAAGGTGATTGTAGAGTTTCCGTTTGGCGTTTGTATGAAGTATAACGGTGGTGCTGAATGAGAAAAGATGACTCGTACCAGAACTTTAGGTGGCTTAATGACGTTATCTCCTGCCCACAGCGTACCCACTCAGTGAGTCAACACCACCGCCTCACCCTTCCAGACGTTTATCAGGGTGAGAAAAACTTTCAGCCTGTAGAGCAGAGGTGTTCAAACTCAGTCCTCAAGGGCTGCTGTCCTGCATATGGGAGACGTTTCCCTGCCACAACACACCTGATTAAAATGTATGAATCGTTACCAGACTTGCGCAGACATGGATGACAAACTGATGGTGATCCACTCATTGGAATCAGGTGTGTTGTTGCAGGGAAACATATGCAGGACAGCGGAGTTGGATACCCCTGCTGAAGAGGTTCCTGAAAGCCTTTTTAGTGCCAGAAAACTACCCCAGACCCCCCACCCTCTGTGCATGCTAATGGAAATGCACCTACTATGGTTCTCCTTCCTGACAAGGGGGACCACCACCCTAGTCTGCCAAACCAGAGGCACTGCCAATGATGTCGACTTTCCAACTGCTTAAACATATTTCAGAAAAGGTCAGTTGAGTACTAATCTGTCTTTTAAGACTCTTAGAACCATCTATAAATATCAAAAGTAACAGAACTTTAACAAACCTGACATGAACTGTCTGTGCACACTTTCGCCCCGTCATACATACTTTATCCAACCCAAGTGGAGGGGAACTCCCAATCCTGCCAAGTACAACAGTCTTCAGGCCGCTTGTAATCCATTTTGTCGAGGAAAAATAGAGATATCTGAGAAACTTAACTTTTGTGTGCATTCATAATACATCCATACTCTCGGCACAGACTGAGGACCACTCCTGAATTATTTAAGATCAGACCTGTTTGGGATGTTGAGAACTCAATACATCAGCACTTTAGGAAACTTCAGTAACCTCATATTCAGATACAAAAAAAAAAAAAAATCACAAAAAGACCATACAAAATAAAATACACAACAGCTTCAAACTATTTCACAACTATCTCATCCCTTAATATTTAATTGAGTCGGTAGAGCTAGCTATGACAAAGAGTATTTATTACATGCAGCACACTCAGATGGCAAAATGATGTAAATCTGCTTCTACTGAAGCGTCACCACCATAAATTTAAAGAAGATGGCTGGGAGGTGAGGAAAAGGGGAGAGAGAGCAAATCTACTGCAAGTTTCTCGGTAAGTAATAACTCGAGTTTCACAAAAAAGACAAACAACTTCCATGCGAAGATACAAGAAGTAAATGATCAGCACCACTTTGTCAAAATATCTCTTGCCCTAATTTGACCGGCTCCTCTCTTTTTCTGCACACACTTGCTGTAGTTTTATTATAAAATACCGCGTCTGGAGATTAACATTTTAATTGGACAGATCCGTCTTGTATATTCTGATGGGTCATTCCAGGAATATTCAGTGAAGGCTTAAGTCAAGATGGACAGTTTGAAAGGGCCTTCAAAAGCTCAAAAGGAAATACAAGAAATCTATGCACTCTGCAAAAACCAAATGCTGCTTCAACGAAAATGTTTTCATACCAGTCAGTCAGAGCTAATGGTATTCACAACATGATTGAATGGGGAGATGACGATGGGTTTTAGCACTGATAAGTCAAGGCTTCTCAGATATCATAACCATCCTCATATCAAGGATTCGTGTTGCTTCACACTGCACATACTGTCCAAAAACAAACTGAAGTCAGTTATATTTTCCATATCATCCCATTATTTTCTGATGAGTGCTTGTATATTACTGTCTTTTCTTCCTCTTTAGTTCATGTGAATCGCAGATGAAAATGAGATCTATGTCACACTAACAAATGATCAATTCTATTATATACAGAATATATTATATATATGTATTTACTTACATACATACACAGGAGTCTACCCCTGTTGCCAAGCAACTGCTCTGAGCCATGAAACATACCAGAATACAACTAACAAAGTAAACAAATGAGAAGATAATGTTCATTAGTGAGCTTTCATGGCACTAGTCAGTGGATTTTGTTTCCTTGCCAAATCAGCTGTTCCTGTATTTTCAGTCAGTATTCTCGCTGGAGTTTTAGACACGTGACAATCAGAGCTGTATCAGTCATCATCTGAAATACAAACAGGGTTTCTCAATACCTAATTTCATCTTCGGCAGTTATTCCAGTGTTGAGGACCCTGTTTGGTGTTTCTTATTGTCTGAACCTTGTCATCAGTGCATTTTTTTTGGACCTATGTGATAGTCAGAGACCGAGCCCACTGATGCCAATACAGTATAGTGTAAAATATGATCATTCCATGTTCATTTTCAGCTCCAGTCAGATCGATTGCTATGAATAAAATTCAGAGCTGTGCTATTGGGAGTCCTTTGAGGTTACTGAGCAAGTTTTTGTGTTGAACCATGAACCAGTTATCTGTCAAACTGCAGCTCACAGTCATTCTGGAGTAAACCTCTGTTTAAATTAGACACCTCTGACTGGAATATGATATTGATCCGAATATAAGTCAAGGCTTTTTTTTCACTGTGAACACGTGTGGAAAATGTCGGGTCATCTTATATTATATTCAGGACTTTAAAACACCTTGACCTCCACAACAACTGGCGGCGCAGAGCCAGTAATCTGAACGTACCTATTAGCTTTACCATTGGAGATAACAGTTTCAGGGGGTCTGAAGGATGCAGGAAGACGGCAGGCATCCCACGCAAAACAGTGCAAAAGAGCAAGCAAACTAATGAGAAAGTCATGACAGCCTTAAATGCTAAACCCTAGCCCTAACCTTGAGTGGAAGATGCCCGAGTATGTGACTGAAAGAAGAAAAAAAGGACCGCGAGGGGCACCAGATTCATTTCATGTAAGTGAGTGGGGATGGCTAGCCGGGCTAAAGTTTCTAAAATCCAAGAAAATCATGAAAATTCGTGCTTTAGCTGGGCTTGTTAGTATTTGTCTGGTGCCAACTGTCATTCCAGGCACACATAAGTGATTGTTGCTTGTAGTCTTGTAAATACTGACCCTGCAAGACACCCGCTCTCTGCAAAACCTTTGATTTGTGACTAAAGTTTTTGTAAAGTCATCCAGTCGTCTACGGTCAGCATAAGTCCATCTGCCAATGCCGAGTCCAGCCAACTTCTGTCTTCTTCTGTCTGTCCTCCAACCTGCTCTGCTCATAATTTCTCTCATGTCTTGTTTTAGCTGCTGTTTTTCAACCTCTCTGAATCCCCATCTCAGAGAGAGGAAAAAAAAAACAACTTCCTCACCATCCCACAAGCCCCCGGGAACCTCATGAGCTCCCCACTATGTGAGCTCTTGTGCCTGGGTAACGTGTCTACCAGTCCCCCGGCCTCTGCCTTCATGTCAGCTTGAATCAGCCTCCTCTCTGGCTCAACAAGCTGCTCTCGCCGCTTCCCAGCTGCTGTACCGGTGCGTTTGCGGCACCAGCAAGAGTGAGTAGACGCTATTGAGCCTGACCTTTGCAGCAGCGCTCTGTGCTCTATGATTCTAACCCGTTTGACAGTGAACGCCACACAGAATGCTAATGAAGTGGATTGCAAAGTGGCATGTTTTGCTCACTCCAGTGTAATTATCTGTGGAATTACCCTTCTGAACGTGATGTATATTGTTTGATTATTAAACTGAATTACTACCAGGTCAGAAATAACTCATGAAGCATGCTCATATAAACATCTAATGGAAGTTAGTGTGAGCAAATCGACCAAAGGGAATTGAAGTCATACTTTAAGAATCAACAGCAAAATGAAAGAGATTTATCCGTCTGGAGATTTTCTTGCAATCTATTGGGCTTCTTTTATTTGTATTGGAAGAAATCCTTTTGTGAGTGTATAGCAGAAGAGCCCAAGCTAATGCCGCTTGAACACAGCTTGAATTATAAGTTGAAATAAGTCCATCTATTACGCGGATGGTTAGTCAGACTGCCAATTTTGAGGGCATCTCTATAAATAAGTACAATTCAGCAGAGGGGCTCTGTCTGTGCTTTTGCTGTCTTACAAAAAAGTTATTGGAGAAGAAATACTCCAAAGCAAGGAGACTTAATGCATTAAACAAAATAAATTTAAAAAAAAAACAAAGATCACAAACATCGCCTGTGCACATAGCTTATTCAGCAGATGCTCCACAAATATTTAGTCACATGAACACCCTGCAGAAAACGCTAATCACATCGTGTTTACCAGAACTGCAAGTGTTTGTTAAGTGGATGACTTGCTGCGGCGTTTTGCGCTCGTTTGAAAATGTGTGCCACCAATTTGTGGTGGAGGCTGTTTAGTTTGAGGTTCTTTAATGTATGTTTCCACTGGTGTGATGTGACTTCAGCTGATTCCAGGCCAGTACACTTACCCGGGGCCGGGTGCCAAGGCATAATGAGACATTTGGTTGTGAAATTCAGAATCTGACAGAATGCATTAAAGCCAAGCAGACTGCAGATTTAAAAGGAGAAGCCCGGCCAAAGTGATGATTTCACATTTGCTATCCACTGTATCGTATTTCCTTTTTACTTCCAGCCACACAAGTGGCCAAAAATTGTTCAGAGACTGTGGCTTTGTTTGGGATCAGATTTCTTTTTTTCTTCTTTTTTTTTCATATTAGCCAGCCAGACACACCTGACAGAAGAAATGACTGCATGTGTCATTCTGGTGTTTTTTGCATGAAGAGTGCTGCTAAATTTTTGAGCTGACTATGACAAACCAGTTGCGGCTGCATCAGGGTTTTTTTTTGTTTGTTTTTATTGCAGAGGTTACATGAAGAATTCATTTCTATTGAGGTCATTTTCTTGACATGGCAGGTCTTTCCATGTCACTTGAGGTGAGGGCGTCCCACCCAGGTTTTTTTTTTGTTTGTTTTTTACAGCATCGTGCCCTTGTGATATCAAACAAACACACACTGTGTGACAAATACGACCTAAGTTAACAAATAATATGACAGCCTCTCCTGATCCCAGGCAGCCTGCTCTTCCCGCTGAGAGTAAATGAATCAAATTGTCTATATTTCTGAAAGGGTTAGATTGAGCCTGGGCTTGAGGTCAGATGTAAAGATGCAGCCTGTCTGACTTCTTACACCCCTGCTGCTGTTTTTTTTTACTCTCCTGTGCTTTAGTTTAGACCCATAGAACGGTACTGCTACAAAAGCAAATAAAACAAAAGATCAATGAATACAAGTAGGGAGAAAAAAAGAATCAAAAGGAGAACCTCTTAGAAAGGAGCTGGCAATTGAGTTTGTGTATATTCCACATGGATAAGCAGATCTCAACTGCACATCTATGAATAAGTAATCAGTCTGTTCACATACTTCAGGATCTACTAACAAGAAAGGCAATCAGATACAAGAAAGTGTAAAAGAAAAGAGGCACTTGAAATTTCTGAGTCAGATACTGGCCTCTTTTTTTCATTTTCAAAAGGCCAACGTAGGACAAGGACAAAGAGTAAGATGATGGTGAAGATCCTCACAAGCAACTTGTTAGATATATCGGCTGCACTGGACACTTGGACAAGAAATGACCTTTAGCTGAACCCCAGCACGGTGGCAAACATGCTCATTGTGATTTAGCCGACTTCCCCCCATCGGCATCCCTCTGGCAAAAACAGAGAGGCGAACAATAGGACAGTCAAATGTATCCTAATTCCAGATGGAGACACTAATCCAGTTCAGAGACGGCAAGGAAATGGGCTTGCAGGAGCAGACCCGGCAAATACACGGAGATGAGAATGATTATCCTACAGATGAGCGGAAAGATGAAAACTAATTTAATAATAACACCAGAAAATTCTCCGAGATAACGGGGATCTAGAGACCAATCCGAGACCCATCTGGCTTGCGCTGCACACAACGGTGCCATTTCCTCCAGCAGGAGCTCTCCATCTACACCGTGGTGCTGACGACTGAGGAGCTGCATTACTGTGCTGCATCACACCATCAAAGTTTTACAAAAAGAAACTTCAACGTTAATGTTTTATTAAAAGAAAATAATTGAGGCGCTTATATTACACAGGAGATTTGATGTGCTCTCCATCATATTTAAAAGGAAATATTGTGCGTTTTTCTTTTGAGGTGATGTATTTGACATCTAAAGCTACGTGTTTGTTTATGAGGAGTATTAAAATCTTCAATCATGAGCATATTTTTGGGGAAGTTTGACAACTTCTGTGTTTTCACAGTCAGAAATCACACTGTTCTCCCTTAAAAGATCCCTGTTTGCATGCAAATATCCTCTGCTTCACCTCAAAAGCGGGTTTCTGCTGCACAGATTTGAATCGGTTTTTCTCGCACACGGGCATCTTCGAAGTGCTTGTGAAATCTGCTCACTCTAAATATTAGTTTTGATTTAATTTGAAGGAATATTGGATTCCTCTGAGGAACCGTCTTGGTAGTTGAAGGGAAAAAAACAGTCAAGATCTTGCAAATCTAGCAATTTTACCATGAAATTTTCATGTGATTTTACAAGAGTCTCAACTTTACAAAAAAATATATTTTTGGCAAATTCACTTTTTTACAAACAAAAAGATGTGATGTTGCGAAATGAACTATTTTTCAACAATTCTTTTTTTTTTTTTTGGTTTTCTGTTTAAAATTTTGGATTATACAAGAGAAAAATGTGATTTTAGTACAAAAACTGCTATATTATGATGAAAGTTTGCTAATTTTGTGAAATGTGAGTTTTTATGACAAAAAATCACTTCATCCAAGTCCAGGAACTAGCGGGGAAATTTGACAACACGGCTAGCTGTGTGTGAAGGTTTCTTCCCAAGAGGCAGTGTTTTTCTTGCCACTAATGGCGTTGCCATGTGCTCGGGGGTCGTGCTCTGGGTTTCTTAAGCGCCTAGAGATGACTTGTCCTAAATAGGCGCTATGTAAATAAATTGAATTGGTTGAGAAAGTCGCACCGGCCCTTTAACGGTAACCATGGTGATGATGTGGCCTGAGATGAAACTGAGTTTGACACCCCTGCTCTAGATGCTTCTCAGAAACCCAGAGCATTACATGGACAGCTAGTGGATAGTGAGGAAATATTCACTGAATGCGACAAAAAACTGATTTGTTAAGTTAGAATCCATCACTCCACTTTAACGACGGCCAGGTTCCTGTGTTTTCTGTTTGCATTTTTAAAGAGATTGGAAAATAAATATAGATGCCATTAAAAGTTTGATAAAACAGCAAGACTGAGGGCGCCTAATCAATAACCTTCTTTCTACTACTGGCCTTGATCCAAGAAAATAAAAAAAAAACAGCAGTGTTGCTGCATGTCATAAAAGGCATGATTCCCCTCTTTGTTGGTCCACAGTACCTACATCAGTTGCGCGTTGCTTTAAATCTCATTGGGAGGGTTTCATAGTTGTTTACCTGCCAAAGCAGGCATCACTTTGATCTATCTGCTTGGCCCTTGGCAGAACACCTACTGCACAAAGACACATTTGTGTAATGTATACCTTTTCCTGGAGACTTATTACAATGCAAATTACCTTGTCACATCACCACCAAACTCCAAACTAAAAGTGCACATTTCTTAAGAGCGCATGCTTCAACCCGACCGGCATAAAAAGCAGAGGGTTTTCCCACTCTGTCTGTGAGGTGTCTTTTCATTCATTTTAAAAGTTATATAGGACAATGGGAGAAACTGTGCTGCGTCCCAGATTCTGTGGGTCATTATGCTAACAGGTTATTGATACATGCAAGTAGAGGGAAAGATTTTTTTATTTATTCTTTTTTTTTTATTTAAATCAGAAACACATTCAGTTGCTTTTCATATCCTTGTTTTTCATGCTTATGACACATTGTTAGAGTGTGATAACACTGACCCAGCAGACCCAACAGTCACGGATCACTTACCTTGCCAACATAGAGCGGTTCATTTCCCGTGTACTCCTCCAATACGAAGAACTGGTTCCATACCCAGCTGCGTTTGTGCCTGTGCAGAACCTCCCAGGGGTCTGGATCAGACTGCGGGGACTTCTCCAGATCCCCAGAGCCGAGATCCAGCCCCCGGCAGCCCCTCTCCTGCAAGACAAACAGAAGCGCCAGGAGAGCCAGGGCTCTGCGTACGCCTGAGCAGCACCAACCCATCATTTGGGCCTCTCTCCAAAAAAGCACTGAAGCCAGAAGAGGAGCAAAAAAAAAATAAAAAATTAAAGGAAAAAAAAAAAGGCTGAAATGTCAAAACCCTGAGGGTTTTGACAGTCCTGACCTCGTGTTTCACCAAAAAGAAAGAGCAGACAGACTCTGGAAAAAGCTCACGGGTTGAAAAGAAGTCAAGCTCTGCATTTTGCCGCGTCTCTCTTCTTTTTGTCTTGATTGGAGACTAAAAGAGGGGTAATTCCTGCCACTTTGGAGCCAGAGAGTTGACATTAAAGCTGGCTAAGAGGGTCACTGGCAACTGGGGAGGCTTGAACAGAGGCCTTTATAACTGGCATCTATCAGAAAGGAAAGAAGGAAGGGGAAAAATGGGAGAGAAAAAGATAAAGAGGAGAGAAGAAAGGACCGTCAGCAGAACTCTCTACGAACACAGCCTCTTTCTCAACAGTCATAAAGAAAATGGTCAAAAATGAACCGACAGCAAGTCGGTAAATATAAACTCACCACAGACAGACACACAAAGAAAACTGGGTAAAGTCAAATGTTAATGAGGGTAAGACGGGGGGATGATAACCCAAGTTTTTACTGAAGAGATTTCACACTGAGTGAAACATCCAGGTCTGTGCAGAATAACAATGCCACTCAGCTGGCTCATAATTACCCTGCCTTTACCTCACCAAGGTCAATATTTTGTCAAATTTTCTTTGCATAATATGGTGACGGAGTGGGCGCCTGCCGCTCGACACCAACAGACCGCTCAGTCTGGGCGGCGAGCTCTCATCACTGGGATTAAAAATAAATTGGAGGCGTCGGCAGCGTGACAGCACGGGTGCTCCTGACCCATACTCCGAGGGGCCGCGTGTTGCCCGGCCTGATCACACACATGGGCGGCGGTGGGGGCGGGGGGTCCATCTCTCTGCCATTGACACGCTGTGACACATCCTCCCAAGATGCCAGAACATGACGACTTGTCAGAGCGGTAAGAGGCATCAGCCCTTGACAGATAATGTTCTTCATGTCACAACACATCTTGGCAGGCCTCGAGTACGCGAGCAGTTACATAAACTTCCCTTATTATCTGTCTGATTTGAGGCGCAGCATCAGCTTCAACCAAATCCCTCAATAAATATTCCAAAGGAGGAACGAGGGAGCACAGCTCGCTGAAGGATTTGAACTTCAGGAGTTCCACCGGCAGACTTTTAAGAAATCTGAGAATTTGACCAAATGCACATTTACTTCCTCTCTGACCTCTCTTTGTCTCTCCTCTGTGTGGAATATTGGCAGAGCCCTGGATGAGGAAGGTAATTGCTTTGGCATGCACTGACCTCTTTCTTCCCACACATATCCTCCACCACTCATTTTACTTCCTCTCCGTTCCCCCCAGCAAAATATAAACAGCTCACCACACACATCCTGTGGAAGTGATTTGTTGTACTTCACAGGAAAGTCATTAGCCAGCGCTAATAATTAATAGAAGAATAAATCAGAGCTGCATGACTGTCACCTCCACCTGTACTGGAGAGGCATCTTCACCATATATTATTGTTTTTTTTTTGTTTTGACTTGTCTTTCTTCTTCTTTTTTTCAGTTTCAGAGTGAAAGAAGATATCTTGATCTGTTTGTGCGTTTCATGAAAAAAAGAATGATGCATAAGAACATGCACATTCAAAGTCACTGCCCATATGAGATCATTTAATGGTGGAGGTGGGAAGTGGAGCAGAGCCGGCCGCAGGGCTTCACAAGGCAGGTTGCAGCGCTGGTATTGAGGGAGATGAGATCGGCGAAAGGGTCAGTTTGAGCCACGGTAATGCACGTCATTTATCCAAACCCAAACAGTAGAAGACATACCACAGCAAGCTCAGGAAAAGCAGATCTGAATCACAACTTTCTGCTGATTTACCCTCTCGTTGATTTGAAATTATCCAGCGTGTCATGCACTGAGGAAATCAATGTTTTTCCAATGAAGTTAAGTCGCTCGTCATTTCAAAAATTGACACGTCAAACCTTAATGAACTGTTCCACTGGCAAGCAGGCAGAGACGTGACAAGAGTCTCGTGTTTGGTGACACTGGTTTCTGAAAAAGGTTTCATTATTTCTTCATGATTCTTTTTGGCAGCAAGCGGTGCGCATCGTAATGCATCACTGGCATGATAGAAGTCTAAAGGAGCAAAATTTCATTAAAAGGCAAACAAATGTGTCACCTGATTTGTTTTCTTCTTGTGTACAAGAATGAAGTTTCTACAAGTATAGTGAAGTACAGCTGAGCCAAAAGCTGCCTTCTACTGGATGACTAGGATGGGTCAGTCTGCCAGTTTTGGTGACAAATCCGGAATAGACTAAGTTTTGATTCAAACAACAACACCTTTTCTTTCAAAAGATCTCCGTTCTGTTGACTCGGTCTGTCTGTGCAAGCCTTTCAGAGCGGCCGGACTCCCTGTGGGACTGCCTGTGGAGACTCATTTCTGTCCGGCGTCAAAGTGACGGAGCTAAATTAAGTGAAAATCTGAGATAAAGCTGTGAATGTAAAGCCTCCCGGTCCTCCCCCGACTCTGTTTCTCTTACACACAGGGCTGTAATCCCATTTGCCAGTCTCACAACAGGATTACCAGCGCCACGGCGCTCAGTAACCAATCACACGCTTACTCTGATCCATATTCTCTTCCATCACTGAGAGCCTGGGCCAGAAAACACTACACAAAAGTGCTCCGAAGTTAAGTTGATTACGGTTTGGGCCATTTCATAAAGACAAATTATCTGAGCAAACAGAGCATTCTCTTTAATTTTAGCCATTTTGCTGACGGAAACGGACACAAATGGGTGCTTTTGATGTGTTTTTGAGACATATGAAGTAGAATCTGCGCATCTCTTGATTATTGACGGTGTCACAGCAAGGATGCTGGAGTACAGGGTCTTCAGTGTTTTCCTTTCAAGGGGAGGAGGCATTTACAGCACATATAGACCAGGCTCTTGCAGCCACAGGGGCTTGAACTTGATCCCTGTGGCTGAAGGGTGGTCCTCCCGCTATTCCATCTCTTATTCATTTGAATTCTCCTCGCGTCTCTCCACTAGTAGATCTGAAGCAGACTGACATTCAATGCAGCGTGGAAGATGTTTATATCTAGGTGGACGTTAACCTGATGCCTATTATGATTTGTTTTAAGCAGAAATGAATTTGTTCTTAAAGTCAGTGGCATCACAAAAAAAAAAAAAAAAAAAAAAAAAACAAATGATGCTCGACTCACAAAGTGAAGTTCTCTTTGCTGGATTTCTGATACCTTTGCAGAAAGTTGTTCCTCAAAGTCCATGTGATTCATGAAGTGTTTACAGGACAATACTTTTAAG
>JBAMYA010000013.1:12848072-12906016 GCA_037176975.1 Arrhamphus sclerolepis
GTGACTACTGACATGCAATTGCACTGTTATGCAGTTGAGGCCCAACAGGACGGGGAGTACATTCTGTGCTCTGTAGTTTGTTGTGCTTTTCATAAGTGCATGAATTGTTAGTGAAAAATTGTTCTAATAAACGTTTAACACTACCCAGCCCTTCCTCAACCCCTGTGTATTCATTGCAATCTTCCAGCGATGCTCCGTCAACCATAAAATGGTATTCAGGCCAGCCCTGGAAAGGTAGTGGGACTCATGGGTGCCAGTCCTTGGTTTCACCTCCTCAACCATCTCTTTTAGCCTTCAGTTTAAAACTAAAATAGACCTGCATGTATTTTTTTTTTAATGTTCATGCAAATCTAATATATTATAAAATTATGTTCAATACAAATAAATAGATTTTGTTTTGTAGCTTGACATGGTTGATATCAGTCAAGGTGAAATGAAATATGAAGTCATTCATGTAAAATTTTGATGCCATTAATTGAAGTGAATACAAGTTAAAGATAAGAGTTATATGCACCACATCATTGTTTATGTACAGCTAAAAAAAATGAAGAAGAAATCCGTTTCTGCTCTTTGAATCGGTGATTCTGTGCTATCGGTCATTCTGTCCCTGTGCAACTTGAGTGAGAATTTGTTTTTCATTGCCGGCTGTAAGTCAGACTCATTTCTGAAGGGTCCACCAGGGCTTCCTTTTCTCACAGATTCTGGTCATAGCATTTATTTTCAGCCGCATGGGGTGAATCATTTCCAGTTGTATTGGTTAAGGATTGGATCTTATCTTTGTGCGAGGAACATGGTCCTTGTGGTTTTATGGAGTGGAGACCTCCAGCAGTCAAGGGGAGCATTTCGCAGCCATGTGTGAAAAACCCATTGAGAACCAAGGCTGAGGTCACGATCCTCAGCTGGAAAAAGGCTGGACTGGCCACCCTGGACTCAGAATGAGCTCTCCAGTGGAGAGGTTTTAAGTATATTTGGGTCTTGTTCATGAGTGGGTTAGAATGGAGTAGGAGATTGACTGACAGATTGGAGCAGCATCTGGATTGGTGCCAATGCTGTACCAGTCTGTCATGATGAAGAGAGTCAAGTCAAAAGGCAAAACTGTCAGTTCACTTGGGGATCTGGGTTCCAATTCTCAGTCCTCAAATGAGCTTCCTCTGGAGGGCTCCTGGGCTCACCTCAGGTGGTGAAGTGAACGGCTCAGTAAGCCAGCAAGTCACCCTGTAACCACGGGGCTTAGAGCAGAGTCGCTGTCCCTCTGCATCAAAATAAGCCAGTTGAGGTTGTTTGAGCATCTGGCCTGGGTGCTTCCCAGATACCTTTAATGCTTAAAATTACAACCAAACACTGAAGCACTATGAGAACTGGTGTGCATTTGCAGAAACTGACTAAACAAGTCACCTGCATGTGATATCCAGCTGAATTTCAGAAGACGTTTTGGAGTCTCAGAAAGATCAGATCTGACAAAGATTCAGCTGGCACGAAATGCTTATGGAGTATACTAAAATGTTACCAGGATCTTGGCAGGGTACCAGCCTGAGTACAGATCTAAAATACTCTGTACGGGGAATTAGAAGCATTTTTCATCCCTCATCAAAAACCTGCTGTTTCCACACAGAGGAATTTTCCAGAATCTCAGTGCAAAGGTTTATTTATAACAATAAAGAAAAAAAAACAAAAAACAAACTGGAAATGAAGGCTGTTTTTCAAAACTGCATATTATATCACTGATATGTACTGAATTTGCCAAAATCCACTAAAGCATGGTAACAAGTCGAGGAGAAAGGTGAAAGCTGGTTGTTGGTTTGTGTGTGTTGTAACAATGTACTTGTTAGATGTAAAGTTGTAAATAAGTCAGTAAGTTATGGAAATGATTTGTAATTCCTACATTCCACTTGAGTAGCAGACCTATGAGGATTTCTTTCTGTTGAATTTGGGATTTGTGAGTCCTGATTCCACCCACAGATCCAGGTGATTCAGCTGGACCTGCAGGGATTCGATCATCACTGTGCCAACGTGGGTCACTGTGTTCCACATGTTAAAGTGACATTGGTTTTACGTGAGATACCCCTGCAGACACAATCCTCCCTATTTTATCCAGGCTTGGGATCGGTACCATGAAAATATTACAGCATTTGATGATAAATAAATAAATAAATAAAAGCGACTTACAAATTATTAATTTGCCTTTAATTTTGCTGCAGCAGTGTAACCGTCTGCTGTGATAATCAATACAGCACATTTTCCGTGCTTCTACTTTTGGCCAGCAAACTACAACTTTAATTTAGTTTCACTAGGTTCTACCGAGGCTTAAATGATGTTCGATGTGTGAGCAAATAGCCGAAACCCCTGGGGCTATATGGACATAGATGTGACTACTATAATCAATAATGAACAATGTTTAGGTGTGCTATATATAGATTCACATTGTTTGAATGGAAAATGAATGGATAAATTAATGAGTGATGTTGATTGCTGGATGCTCTCGAACAGTTGACATTATAATTCCCGTAAATGCCACTTACTGTCATTGGAAACAGATGATTGGACCATCGACAGACCAGTTTCAGCTCTAAAGAAGATATTGATCGCCCCGGTGAACATTTAAAGAAAACATTTAGCTGTGCTGACAACTACAAAGCTGTCATAACACATGTTAGCTGCACAAATGCGGTAGCACAGAATAACGATGAAATGGCCTTGTACTATCTGGCTGTTCAATACTTCAACATGAAGACCTACATATTTATGTTTTGTTTAGATTGATTCTTCTTTTTAGTTTAGGGAGAAAGAATCAGTTCATTTTCTTTTTTAAATCCTGACAGAACAAGTGATCCCTTGCAGACAGTGAACCTGACACTTACATTCTTGTTTATCATCAAATTATGGTGTGTTTGATGTCCTTTTGCTTTTCAAAATTCGATTTCAGTCCCTTTTGTTGATGTTTCTTCAGCTGAACTCAGACACATCAGGGCCAGTGATTCACTGCCTGCATCTCCGCTGGCGTGGGTTTTCTCACAGCAGACAGTATGGGAGCATGCGTTTCAGCGCGTTTTGAGTTCACGGGGAGACAGAGAGAGGGCTGGAGATCAGACGCAGCAGAGAGGCCTTGATGTTCAAGAGACAAGGCCAGGATGCTGACGTCCCCCTGACACCATGGCCGAAAAAAAAAAAAGAAAAAGAAAACAAAGGCTGGACTTATTTGCATATGCTGCATCAAAACACTCTCCCTCTTGTTCTTATGAAAAGCCAGGAATTGGACAAATCATCCAGCAAGTATTGAACGATTACATTTTTGTCAGAACCAATGCAACAGGGGTGAAAGATCAAGTGAACTAATGGATGACCCAATCATGGGGGGATTGGCTGTATTGATTCAGATGGTCATACCGTCATTGTGCGCAAGGCCGCAGAAGCTGGAGGCAGATGCACTCCCTCAGTGGCTGAAACCGCCATATTCAAAAAACCTTTATTGAGATCACACTAACTCAGCCCATACCTCTGCTGTTCGCTTCAGGGTTAAATAGATAACCGAGGAAGGATGGCGATCTTGCTGAGTTGCAGCTTAGAACTTGACTTGCAACAGGGTTACACTTCAAATAATTTACCATCACAGATTTTTTTATTTTTTTAACCATCCTGCTCTCTTTTTAGACATAATACTTTTCTTTTTTTTTCCCTCCCATATTTCCTCAGATGTGGGTTCCGCAGCACACACTACCTCTGGTTTCTCCTGCCAGATATATATGTTGTGATATAAAATGTTGTCATGCTTGCAATGTAATTTTGCACGCAAGCAAAATTATGACTTGCTCGTTGGTGACACTGGCTGCCAACACTGCAGAGACAGTCATTCTTCAAGGACAGTCCTCTGCAACTGTGTGAATAATCAATGTCACTGAAAGTTTATCATGAAATTACGGCAGCTTTCATACAGCAATATCACTTCTGCAAAGGAGATCCAGAAATAAAGTGACATCCTCCTCAAGAGGATCAGGACGGGCAACTTTAAAAGAGGAGAAAAATATCAGCGTGAATAGTTGAGATTGCAAAGAGGCATGGATAACAGACGGGTACAGGGGTCATCCTTAGTAATTTCCCTCCAGGCACATGACAGCAAGTCCTGAAAGAGAAGCGTCTCGCTGTGGACAGACATGTTCATTCACCTCGGTTTGTGTCGCCTGAGCCAGCATCCTGATCTGAATCCTAATGACCCACCTACTTGCTCGTATTTATTTGTCTATGTGTCACAGCTCAGGCCGCGCTCTCAATCCACCCTTGACTCCGCAGCAACACAAACTCCACAAAAAGGAAACAATACCGCCAGGAAAGATTCATGTCCACACGACTCTTTATTCTGCAATGTGCAGCACATGAATGTGGACGCCATTCACATGTTATTGAACTAAAATCAAACAAGTATTGGAAACTCCATTAATGTCCATTTTTATGGTTTCTCTTATCTACAAATGATTTTCTGCTCAACCATCACTGCTTTAGAGTTTCTTTTCTTTCTCTCTTTTTTAACCTTTGTTGCTCATTGTATTAGTTGGAAAACTGCCAATTTCACTTCTTGTCAACCTTGTTCTTCCTAGAGTGTTTTTTTTTTCCCTTTCTTTTTCAGTGACAGTGACATTTTATGATGGGAAAAAAAAAGCTCACAAAGATATTTTCAGAAATATGTAAAATAATCACAACCAAAGAATGAATTGTTCTTGGTAGCAGTGCATAGTGTCACCATGGAAACAACATCAATAGAATTACAAGACATTTACAGAAGGGTAAAGTATAATTTATAAGGTCAGGAGGAAACTGTACTGGTTTAAGAACGAAGGCAAGCGTTGCCCTGTTCCCCCATTATTTAGTGATCTTTAAGCTACTTCAACAGTGGTGAGAAAATTGTCTTAACTGGTTTTTCTGTATTATTGTGAAGTGAACGAACCCCTTAAATTTATCGTGTCGGACAGCTTCCTTTGACAGCTTCAGCCCAGATACATTTGTAATATTTGTAAAGCCTCAGTCCCATTGGGACGGGAAGCAGTGTGGTCTGGTTTTGCAGCAGTTCTTCTATGTCTCACTGGGAGCCTTTCAAATCCAGCCGAAGAGGCAGCGCAACGATAGAGGCTCAGAACGGACAGCCCCCGGCTCTGCTGCAGACCTCCCGTCAGGTGTTGCACACTTGAAATGAGAAAGTTCAGACAAAATGAATACAAAGTTACATGAACTTCCAGCCAGGGTCAGGAGAGCCAGATTTGCATGTTATAAAGGACTTATCGGCAGGTTCTGGCTCTTCGCAACGTGACACCATGCAGTTCGAGGCACCAAAAGCTCTCCGTACAAACCTGTGGGTCACATGACTGGATGGTTTGTCCATATATTATAAAGTCAATGGTTACAGCTGTCCGCTGCTAACAGTCAAACGTTAACGGTTCGACGTGAAAGTATAATTCATTCGTTCATTGTTAGAAAACTTTACATGAGTCAAAAAAATGGAAAAGCACATCATGTCCACTTTGAAATAAAACCCTGAAGGAGCTACAGTGTGATATGAGCGTCCGATCCCTGCAGAAAAGCTGTGATGTACATTTTATTACAGTGTTTGTGACCACAGCTTAACGACAAAATGCAGCGTGTAATCAAATCTGCAAAATGGAGATAGAGTTTTTACTTTCTGTGCTAATGCAAGCCATCCATACTTAGTTATGACTGAGTACCGAGCACATAGGAAAAAGGGAAAAGATGTGTATTTTACTTTAGAGTAAGTTTCAATCGATGTTTCAGTGCATCTTTTAAAACCTGGGTTCCTTTCATCTACTTTAACCGTTTCAAATCCAAGCTGACTGCAGCTGCCACCATCTGAACGGCGCACAATTTTACAGATGTTCTAGATCTATAAAAAGTGAGTGTTTGAGATGTGAGATACTTTTAGAGGAATATCGCAATGAGCAGTTGAGTCTCAAGTCCTTCTCATGTGGAATACCTATTTCAACATTGTTATTTACATTAATACTTGCACCGAGTTCAGATAAATCTTATTTTCTGCATCTCCAGCACCTAGCTTTTAAATTGGGATTCCTGTGAAATGTGACGAATTTTACAAGCTTTTGTCAGCCAGCCTTGCCTCCATATTACCTACATGCTTTTCTTTGAGACTGAAAATAGTGTCACCTTCTATCACACACAATGATGAGGAAAGAAAGAGAGAGACACACAAGCAGGACAGAGACACAAAGCTGAGCAGCAGGATGGGACAGTAGAAGAGAAAGAAAAAGAAAAAAGGCAAAGACGTCTGCTTTGTCATGACGGTCTCATCTCACGCGGTGGGGAAGATGTGTGTTCACATGCTCCAGCAGTCAGGCTGAAAAACCCAGACCTGCTGCATTCACTCCAGCAGAGAAATCGCACTCATGGTTGCCTGCTTGGCAAAGAGCTCGTTATACCCCCCCATCCCTTCATCTGCTTTTTCCTCTTCTTTCCACATCACTTTTTCCCCACACCACGAGCATCTGCATTCTATTTGCTTCAATAAGCCAACACCGCTTCCTGGCCCCCATCTAACAAGGAAGCAAGCGGCGCCTTTTTATTCTTCTTGAAAGACAGAAGAGAACACAAACGGCTCAGCCAATAGCCCAGGTGGTGTTTGTTGATGGCAAAAATGTCTGATAATCAAATGCTGTCCAGTCCAGCTGGAGCTGGTGCCCCCGTGGTGCCTGGACTGTCCTGCGTCTGACAGAAGTGGAGCCCCAGTCTCCAGAAAAATGAAGAAGCCGCGATCATCTCGCGGACTCGATCAACCAACATGTGTTAAATGAGAACGCATGAAAAAACATGAGACGCCTGGCTTGTCCGAACACCCCCGATAATGAAGGCTGGAGGAGCATAACAGGTCGCCTTCTTCTTCTTGGGAATGTTTGAAATATTTCTCGTTAACACCCAGAGTTTCTGCTCGGCCCATTAGGTTTCCTCTGCATCTTTATGTGAATGGAATTGTATGAGCCAAAAGCACTTGCTGAGTCAGTGGGTGAAGGATGAAGAGAGAAAACTCTCACCAGTCAGGTTCTCCTTGAGTACAGAACGTCAAATTATAGTAATGCATTGTTTTAAAATTAAACCAAGAAAAATAATAATTCTTCCCAACAGAAGCAGATTGGGTTCAGAATTTAAAAAAAAAAAAAAAAAAAAAAGACAAATACTTGCTGTCATCAATTTTTAGTGAGATGGATCTGCCTCATACTGGAATAAACTGTGAGCATACCAATGGCATAATTATGAAGCTGCTTGTGTTGTTTGCAAAGAAAGAAATAAAATGAAAATGCTGTCATTGGCATGTTGCTAATTTCTATTGTAGACACTGGTTAAAAAGATTTGCCCACCGAGACACTTTAGCTTAAGCTGACAGTCATAAGCAAAAGCTGGTTTAATCTGTGAATGTACTACACGGTCAGTTCTGAATACCTCTTCCTTACTGCCGCAACGTTACAGTCAAGTGCTGCTACCCATCAGCCTTTGATGACGGATCATCAGCAGGTGTGCAAATCTCTATAAAAGCAGGAATTTGGGCAAATAGGAGGAGCAAAAGTAAAGTTTAAAAGTAAAGTGTCAGGTCATGGGAGGTTATCTTCTTACTGGGGGGACTGATGAACCTTTATCATAGCGTAAAGAAAGCTGAAACTACCTCCTGATCACGACACAGGTAAGCTGCATGCTGTGACACAGTCCCGCCCCCGTGTACCATTTCAATGGCGAGCTCTGGCTAGAAATCTGAAATTCCTCCAACTTCTGATGGGAGCAACGCCGCCGCCGCCGCGAAGCACAGAACCTACAATTCAGTTAGGAGTCAGTTCAAATTGAATGGACAGTGACGGTGAGGTCGCTTCCAGCACATCAGTGTGAACGAGGGGTTAGTTCTTTTTTTTTTTCTTTTTAAATCTTTTCATTTAGAAAAGCTGTAAATCATAGCTTTTTTTTTTTTTTTTTTTTTTTTTACCATTTAAAAAAATAAGAGATTGTATTTACTCAACATTATTCAGCTCATTGTTCTGTCAGTATCACAAACTTTTCTTTTGTATTTATTCATATGTTCACATATTAAAAAACTTTACACATGGTTGGTTCATGAAAATTTATCAGTACGAAAGCTTTTTAAACGAGCTTCTATGCATCAAAGCAATTACTGTTGCTAATTATCTTTCTATAGTTGATAGAAATTAACCAAAGTGGGGGGTTCCCAACGATAAAAGTGTTTGTTTTACTTATGCATGTGTAAAGAGGAAATTTATGTTAATTATGTGCTCAAGGTTCAATGCAATCTGTTGGTTTCTTTTTTATGATTTTGGACTACATGAAATTTCAATCTGGAACTTACAGTGAATTGGAATATAATTGAATTGTAATGAAGCAGTGTTGTGTTTTCATAAAGTGCTTTGAGATGACGTTGCTTGTGGATTGGTGCTTTTCAAATAAAGCAAACTGAACTGAGCTCAGGTTGATTTGAAGTGTTCGACTCTCCAAAGTCATCACCATATTGGCACAATACTGCTACAATGGCAGCTAGTTAGCACTGGGTTTTATTCAGCTCAGATAAACTTCAAAACTCCTCCAATGAGAAAGCATCGAGCCATTTTTGTCAAAACACCCAAGTGTGAGATTTCATAAACTGAGATGAAGAAAGAAGACAAAATACAAGAGGGCTGAGATGACAAATGGCGATTAAATTAATTGTCTGACAAATGCCTGCAATCAGTATATGAAATAAAGATTAAGTAATGAGCTCAGCTAATTATCAGTCTCACTGCACATTATGAATTGTTTGCTGTCTGTTCATTCGCTTTCCACATTCACTTGATTTGTCCGTGTTTTAAGCTTTGGTACAAGTCCACATTTTCCACAGCAGAAAGGTCCTCTTCCAGCACAGCAGCGAGGCTCAGTTCAGAGCGGCTGAAGCCGATAAAGTTGATGTTCTGGAGCTCTGTGAGGCTTTTCAAGAAGTGCTCCCATGGGTTTTTTTTCCCCGTGGTTCAGGAATGTGCCGGGAGCCACGCCGGCTTCAGCTGACAGGGCCCCCCTCAGGCCCCGGCGGCTGCCAGGATGAAGAGAATACTCTGAGCAGACACGCGGTGACAGCGGCTGATGTGGTCGTCCATATCAGTCACAGCTTTCATTTCCTCCGCTTCGCCATTGATCCCTCAGCTGGGTGACATTAGTGACACTCTCTTTTAATCTGCTGCAAAGAGCTTGGCCTGTGGAGCACTTCTCCTGAGGATGGGAACAAACCTTTGTCCGGGGCCAACACAAATGAAAAACTCTCACTTTCTCTTGGCATGTTTCGAGGAAAAGCTCAGCACCGTGACACGTCTGGATCTGGGGCTTGTTTCGTTTTCACAAGAAAGTCCCGGGGGGGGAAATGTAAAAGTGTGGCAAACCAGAGACAAGAAAAAGTGAGAAAATTGTTAAAGGAAGCTGAAGTAGGTGGGTTATTATCAGAGATGATAATGATTGGGGGGAAAAAAATTATAAAAGACCTGATGGTACAAAGAAATATCATCTTCTGGATATTTAAAGTCTGAGAGTGACTTCAGTTTAAGCTTGAGACGCTGTCCTCTTGCAAACAGCTACCTTCCTGCTTTGTCAAAGCAAACTGACATATTATTCAGGAGTGGGAACAAGAGGGCGTGCCGGAGAAGATACAAGTCTGCGTTTGGTGAGCGAAATTAAAGGTCATTTAGAGAAATTGAAAATTAATTGTGAGCTATCAATTTCCGCCTTTAAAAAGTGACATATTTCAGCCTGACACATCTTAATTAGGCCATCAGTAGCACAGCAACACGAGGCTGATGGTGCGGCGGGCGCAAGTTGCTTTCACACATTTAAGAGCCATTGTTGGTGCTGTAAATTTCTAAAATAGATGCAGGAACATGATTTATGCTGTCAACATTTGCTGATTTTGTTAGTGGAGGAATACATATTAATGCACCTTCAGCTACCAAAGAGGAATATCAATGTAAATGCTAACTTAGAGTGCTCTCTCACTCTTTGGATTCCGTCTTACGTGTGATTGTGACGTGCCCGTACGGATGCAGCACACTCTGGTTTGATTAAGTTTTCTTCTTGAAAAGCTGAATAAATTTCCACCAGCAGATTTTGTGTTTCCCATAAGGAGGAAGCGTCTTCATTAGCTCTGCATTCCTTAAACTGTTTCCGCTCCCTCCATCCGTCCTCTTCTACCCAAAGAATAAATAAGATAAGAGACCGCGTTGAACGCATCCATCATTCAAAGTGGAAAAGGGTAATTTAGCCTGGCCCTCCTGACAGCTTTACAACTTTGTACGCTATTCTATTTTAATTGGCAATCATGAATTAACTGAATGAGAGTCCTGTTCACTGCCAATGTCTTTCTCATTGCAGCTTTTAATTGGGTTGACTTGATGAGTTCCTGAGATAAAACCAGACAATATATTGTCGTGATTGGCAACTCGTTTGTTGACGTATAATTAGGCCGGAGACAAATCAAGCACAAGACTACTCCCCCCTCGCGCAGGACTCGTCCTTTTATCAGACATGTTTTACAGCACTAAAGGACCATGTACAGAGCAGCCTCATGTGTCACATGACGGACATAAGTGCTGGTACAGTGTATCAATTATTAATGTGCGTGAGACCAGTGGAGCAGCGCGCAATAGAAGTGCACTGAAAGGAAACTAACTAAAAATCCTCTTTTCTTTAAAGCGTAAATGTGAAGAGCGTAAAGATTTGCCAAGTTATTTAAAGTGTTTCCACACAGTTAAGGTCTCCAGCATAATGCTGTAACAGCTGAAGCGTATTAAATCATTACTGCAGGTGACTCTCATGAGCTAAAAAAGCTTAAAAAATACATTTAAAAATGGATACCCTAATGAACAAATATTTGGGTAGTATTCAGGTTAAGCCCAACAGTCTATGTATACATACCTATAACAAGGTGGAGGCAAGCAGATACAAATAATTACTTTTTTTCACTTTCTGTACGCTTGCAAAGTTAAAATGACTTTTCTATGAAGGGCCCCTACCCAAGCTATCACTTAAGTGAAATTACATTTTTGAGTCTTGTCAGAGGCTCAAAATTGCAGGTCGATTCTCCTCTAAGATTCCCATTTTGCAGGAAATACATTTTCTTCTCAATCAAAATTGCTTCAGTTCATGTCATCCTCTAACAGTCCATCCATTAACTTCTCCTCATCCAAATGTGATGAGCAGAAGCTTAAGCAGAGAGGCGTTCCCAGGTCCTGGGTCTGCTTCGTAGTGTTCTCCCAGTTGAAAATCCTCGAAGCACCTTTTGCGGGAGGAATCCAGGAGGCATCCTAACCAGATGCCCAAACTGCCTCAATTGGATCTTCTTGATGTGGAGGATCAGCGGCTCTGCTGAGTCTCTCGATGAACACTCGCCTCATCCCTCAGGAAGAGTTCCAGCCAGCTTACGGAAGAAACTAATTTCAGCCACTTGTATCCCCGAATCTCATTCTTTTTGGTAACTACCCACAATTCATGACCATAGGTGAGACTGGGAACAAAGACTGAGCGGTATGAATGGAGGAATGTTACTTTTATTTCCCAGTGTCCTGTATCTATTTGTTTTAGGAATTACTGATCTCCCACAGTGAGGTTAACTGCTCCAAATTTTCACCTTTGAATTTCAGAAAGACATTTTTCAAGAAATCATAACTGAAGCAATCAAAGGATGCAGTGATCTGATTTAAAATGTATGTTAAACCTGCTTCAACGTCGCACTGAGCTGGTTTTGTTTTTTTTTCTTTTCTTTTATTGCTGCTGATTCTTCATGATCATTACCATCCCTACGGCTGTTCAAACTCACCCTACACTTTTACATATAAGGTCAAATGTTCAAAGCATACCTCCTTTACCCCTCCATTTTAAAAAATAGGGAAAAAAAGGAATTAAACATTAATGGGCTGATGAATAAATATTTTGTCTCCAGGACTCAGCACTTTCTCTCATTCCTGCAGTTGGCTTAATTAAGTCTTCCTCAAGCCTTTTGTAAATGAACGCGTCTCTTTCAGTGTCCTTCAACATTCTTTTTTTTCCCTTCTCTTATAGTCCTTTGTTTTCCCTTTTCTTTTTTTTCCTCCATTCAAAATTATTTAAGCAGCTCTTTAATGCAGCATTGTGCCACATGAAGGGACGCATTATAATTCAACCTTAGAGTCACTATTTAAACATACAGTGCACTTTTTTTTTTCTTTTCATATAACTCAGACTGTTAGCTTCAGGCAAAAGCACACGTGGGATGTTTTTCTCTTCGCCAAATAGAATGTGAATTACTTATGAATGTAAGATTTTCATTTTTGATATTCAGAATAATGCCAGCCAAGAACATGGATTAGACCTTGAACAGTAGCAGTGTAAAAGACATATCAGTTTGTCTCCGTTGGAAACTGCAGTTTTATATCCATGAGACACAGATATTAAAAAAAAATAAAAAATCTCCTAATCTATTATTGAATCTTTTCTCCTTTACTATATCAGACAGAAAAAAGGCAAGAGGCCTAACTTGAAAGAGCTTTTGTCTTTGGTCTTGAGCTGTCAAACCAAAGGTGAAAACTCTAAATGTTTAAAATGTTTAATACCTAATATAATTATCCATCCACAAAATGCTCAGTATGAAACTAATGTGTTGCAATGGAAAGTACAGGACCATAGAAACATGAGGCAATGGGAATCCTTGACAGTAACAGCAATGGACCCTTTACGGGACTCGTGTAGGACTTACAAACATGGAAATTTAGGACACAAGTGCAGGTTTCTGGGAATGTATAACCCTGCTCTGTAAGGTAAAAGAGAAATACAGTCAGCGTCAAACATTTTGTCAGTGATACAAAAGCTTCACTGGCATCACAAAGTCCCAATTTTGTGTTGGCCACGGTACAACATGCCTTACAACCTAATTTCAACAACCTGACAGTAGGCATCGGGATAATTTTAAGTCCAAAGTCAGCTGAAACAATTGTGTCCCTCTTTATTGCATAATAGACTGATGGCTACTTCTCAATAAATACCTGTAGCCACCATTGCCTTGCACCAAAATGGTCTCAAGCAAGGATATAGCTGCTAAAAATATTGTCCATTAAAGAAAAATATACAGCAAGAACTTCAAAGAGAGAGGTTCTGCTGCAGCGAATAAAGCCTGAGGACATCAAGAGTGTCCAGCAAGAGTCAGGACTGTTTTCTTGAGAGGATTTAGCAAAGGAAATGTGTCACCTCGGGTGCAGAGCTTGCTCATCAATGTCAACAAACGATGAGAAGACGACTTTTGGACATTTTGGTGTCCAGAGGGGGAATCAAAAGGTGTTTTTTTTCCCCGTCAGTGGGAATACGTGGTAGCACGTAGGAGGCTGGAGTTTTAGCAGGAATGACCCTCACGTCAGTGTTTTCAATCATCATGACTCCGATACTGTGCTGGTGGTGGCGTCCACTGACCTAGCATACTAGCAGTCAACGCCACTTGGTAAAATAAATAAAAGAAGCAGACGGCAACAACAAAAGACAAGGAACAACAAACTAAATCAACAGAGGGAGCTGAGGTTTTTGCATTTGAAGGTTTTTGCATTTCTGTGAGCTATGTTTTAAAGATAAATGAGAAAAGATTCGTACTTGAAGGGGATGGACAGCAACAATTCCTGGCTACAGCACTTCCCACTTCCTACTGTTTGGTACATATGGAAGATCACAGAAGAATCGCAGAGTGGCACCACAAATCTACCTAAAACAAAGCCTTGACTAAATAAATCGTAGCTCAGGTTAGATGTTGTTTCCTGCAGGTCTTGTGGCCTGTCGCACCTCCTCCATTGCATAAAAATGTCCTCCAAGAGCAACGTCTCCAAGTAAGTCAGGAGCAATTTGGTGATGATCTGTGGATTTCCCACTGTGATTTATCATGATGTCACAAGGCAAAAAAAGATAGAATGGCTGAGAAAGTATTGAACTGAAATTCTGGATTCATGGTCCCCAAAACTTGATGCCATCGAGTACCTGTACTCATTCCTCAAGAAGTAAGCGGACCAGCGGAAAAGTGACAAATTGAATCTCTGTCAGTTAAGATTTTGCCCGTAAAAAATATATTCAACACGGTAGGTAAAGTGAGCTGCAGTCTTTTTGAAGAAGCGAGGTCAACGTTCATGTGCATTTGCCAATCGAACTCTTTGAGGGGATGCTTTTGAATGCTGTTCACCATGGAAACATGAAGAGCATGACCTGAGAATAAAGAAGAAGCAAAATATGTTGAAACCAACATTTGTGTCACTGTCAAAACCTTTCACCATGACTGTAGGGTCCTTGATTCACAACAGAAATATGGAAATATAAAAATATAGGACAATGAGAATTTAGGAGTAGCTATGAAAAAATAGGACTTTCCAAATATGCGATTATAGGATCATATGACCTGGGATGCATAGGACTCAGTGAACATCGGATACTGTGAATAGAACAATGGTGGTATAAGACTCATTTAATATCTCTCTTATAATTACAGCACGCAAGTGTTAGGACTAAGACAATAGAAATTATTTTAGATGAAGGGAAAGGACATGCAGTGACTGGGCATGACTGGTCCTTTTAATATTTGAAACGAGGATTTACATGGTCTGTAAGAGTAAAGGAGAATGTTAATGAATTTGTGTATGTGACTTTTTTGTAATGTGTATTCATGTTTTTTGCAATATTATGTTGTTAATGAGTTGCAAGCCCTGAATAAGTTTTCATGGCTTTATTGATATCACCTCTGAAATAAGACAGCAAACTAATTTAATATTTTAAAGTGAAAGTTAGAAGCGAGAAAGGCAGATCCATGTTTTAAACTCTACGTTGGAAAATCTATACCTTAGACAGTCCTGCAGCGAATGGTCGTGCCAAGCAACGGATTGCTGCTGCTAGTAGGTGTTTGGCAATTGTTCAATTGATTCTGTATCAGTAGGACAAAAAAGGAGTGTCTCAGTGGAGCCAAGTTTTGACATTTTCCCCTCAGAATGTAAATCCCGATTGTGCCTTTTCCCATTGCAGGAGCTAAGGAAGACATTTCTGTCACTTTTTCTTTTTTCTTTTCTTACTTTATCCTGAATATCTCCCACAGTCAGTCAGCGCTTACTGTTTGCTCTTTTAGCTTTGGCCTGTGGCACCTCCTCAGAACCCTTCCCTGTCACATCTGCCGGCCAGTGATAAATGTAACATTCCTCCTTCAGAGGATCATTACATGTCAGGTCCTGCTGTGATGGCGGGACGTCATGGCAGAAAGTCAATGGTACGGAGGGGGAAGGGGTTGTGCAAAGTGGAGGAATCGCATGGAGGAAGAGCCTGCTGGGGAGGATCAATGACTCATCTAACACCCACATGCCCACTGCTGAACCAGGCAAGACCACTCACTCCACTCACAAACTCCCTGCTTGTCGGAGAGGCCATCCAGCTGTTCAGAGATGAGTTTGCACAGGCAGACGCAGATGCTTGTAGTGATTTATTGGTGTCATATAAGAAAAAAGGTTATGACAAAATGAGGGAAGTTGATTGTACTCAGGCTCTGACATTAAAGAATAAAGCTAAGATGTTGAGTGTAGGATATGCCAATCAATAAAGCTTTTATATCTGTTGTATTTACCACTATGAGACTGACAGTCGGTACTGCATTTATGAGTTTTTGAACGCTATTTGTTGTCAGATTGAGGATTAAACATGCAAAACAGTCTTCAGTCAGAGACTCAAAAACTTCTTTTAAGTGCTAATTATGGACAGTTGGTATGGAAATGCTATCATGTGTCAGTCATGCTGTCACCATGTGAGCTGAAATTAGCTAATGATGATATTTATATCCCTCAACCCGGTCCACTATCCACTGTCTTTTGTTTAAAACATTTAAACAAAACCAAAAAAAACTAAATAAAAATTATTCAAAGAGATCACAGACTGGGATAAACCAGTCTAGATGGAAAAATTAATTTACCAGCAGAATTCAAATGTGTAAACTTTTATTTGTGCTTGACCTTTCAACGTGGATATTAAACCATTCTTATCATTTAATGTCTTTTGCTACAGGGATCATCTTTCAAATGACGAAAAAGAGAAAGAAAGAAAAAAAAAAGAAATCAGGTTATTTTTCTTCCCTCTGCTAATCTTCATACTTTCTACACTTCTCAGCTCAGCCTCGCAGCTGTAAGGTTATCGAGATTAAAAGGAAAAAGTAGATAAATTAAAAGTCCTTTAAGGATAGCTTGACATTATTGGGATATCAGATTACTCCGTGTTTCTGAGCAAAAGAGACACATTGTGTACAATAGACTTAGAGGATCTGCTGCATGGATTTGTTCTTTTGTAAAGACTTTTCTCTGAAATTTAGCAGTTTATTCACAGCAGTTTCTCTTTCAGTTTTTCACCCCCCCCAACACCCCCATCAGCAACATTCTGAGCACACCTTGGACTCGCTGAGAGATCATTGGTTTCATACTGATTTTTTGGCCTCGCTGCCTCACACACAGACATCCAAATTCACTGAAAACTTTGGAAGAAATTACGTTCATTACATGATGAGATTTTCAAAGATTGGGTTGCAGTTTATACACATCCTCCCATGTTTATTTGTGAGAATTTTAGATGTTTAAGACTTTTGGGAAAAAAAAAAATGAAATCCAATAATGTCACTGGCATGTTGCCAATAAATATAATTAGTTGCAGGCTGCTTCTCCAGGTGCATCTTTGTAGTGTCACTTTTTTTCCCCACTTTTGTTGCCCACGCTTTAACTTTTTTGAGACTAAACATTTCCTTAACTTCTAAAATGGCTCATTTTCAACATTTGATATGCCGTCTATGTTTTTTTGTAAATTAAATTATGGGCTGGTGAGATTTGCAAATCATTGCATTCTGCTTTTATTTACATTATAATCAGCGCCCCTATCACTGGATAGAATAGAAAGAGGCTGTACTTTCTTTTTCACATGACTGCATGTAACATATTTCAGGTTGGCAGAAATACAGAATAGCAACATACTTCCCTGGAGATTGGACTGAAGACACATAGCTCTTCAAAACAGTTTCTGCTTTAAAAAGATAGCCATCTCATCCATGATGTTAGTGGCTTCTTTCAACCAAAAAAAGTGAACATTTTAGTAATGCTAGACTTATTCAGTAAACACTCGGTTTTTATTCACCTGGTTATTGTGACCATGGAATCGCACACAGGACGAAAAGGACAGTGTACATTGATCCAAAACTCCTCCCTTTTTTATGTGGTAATAGCCTAAAAGCTATTGAAACAGTAACGTTGCCTGCCTCAAGGAGTGCAAACAGACATACCGCCAGAGGAACAATAGGGATTCATCAAGCAGCAGCTTCTAAAGCCGCGAATCGTGACAGAGTTAAATGAATTGGTCTATCAGCGCGACACCTGAGAGACAATCTTTGGGAGTCTGTCAGATAAACTCCTAAGGATCCCGTGGAAGGTGCTCTGCACCAAGGTCATCGTCACATTGCATCAAACAGGGTGCCGGGAGGAGGGCTTTTGTTCTGTTTTTGTGAAGTCCCATTAGCCAGAGGTAACAATTAAGACTCCTTTTTCAGCACACACATAGAAGTCTCGACTTTCCCGCTGCAGTTTCACCAATGTCAGTAAATATAGCCATGCTACAGTGAAGTCTGCCATTTGGAGGTAAGTCATAACAGCCGCAATATTGTTGAAGTTAAAGGTCTGCTGCCTCTGTGAATTTTGACATTATTATCTTTTTCTACAGCTTAACATGATCACCTGGTGAAAAAAGAATGAAAGGTGCTTTTTTTAGCGTCACACAAGTTTGGCACCGACCAATCTCCTGGTCTCCCTGCTGTCTCTGGGTCATCCACTCGCTTCCAGTGAGCTTAATCAGATGTGACAGCTCCGGCCCAATAAAGTGGAGCTATTTAACAAGTGTTCTTTTTGTTGCATTTGTGCAGAGGGTGAATCGAAGATTGCATCTCCCATCCCGAAGCAATTTCTTTCTCAGTTTTCGGTGTAGGTTGATGTTTCATCATAGCTGAAGGTCAGAGCTTGTTGTCAAGGTTTGTCATAAAGTTAACTTTTACAAAGGTTTTACCGGCAGGAAAAGAGATATTACAAATAAGAAATACAAAACTGCGCAAACCAAATTAGGATGCAAATGTCACACAACCCAGGGAATGTAAGAGCGATGTATACTTGAATCCGAGCAGCATATTTCAAGCTGTAATGAAGTTGCAATTGACTGAGTGGGAGCTGTTTGTGATTCAGGCTTTTGGGAATAAGAGACTGCAGGTCTGTCAGAGAGTGTGGCGGCGAGATAAAGACAAGGCAACATTGTTTAAGTCTTGATCCTGATGCAGCACTCCTCTGTGGGGGGATTGCACTCTAATACATTTACAATGTGGAAAACCGCCTACTACATTGTCCTCTCAACCCCACTGCGAAAATGCTGAGAGAACCCAAAACATTTTCCTCCTCCATCTCAAGATTACACTTTGGTTGTTTCCTTGCCCTGCCTCTCTGATTCCCCCACCCACCCCCACCCTCCTCTGAAACTCTTTCATTTCAAAAACATCTGTTGGCAAAGGGGAATCCTTAATCTCTGAAGGGCTTTCTTTCACATTTCATGATTGAGACAGAATGCAGATTTGAGTTGCTGCAGATGTCACTTGAGTTTTATTGGGGGGGAGGGGTTGGTTTTTGTTATTTTTTTTTTACAGTTATCGCTATATGGGCCAGATTTACTGAAGTTTTGCGTGTATTAAAACAAGTGCAAACTTACTGCAGACGCAAAAAAAAAACAACTTACAAACTGATTTACTAACAGTTGGTGCAACAGTTTGCGTGCAAAATAGCGCGCCTAATCCACTTAGTATGTCTACTACAATGAATATGCAATATGGGGCATTCATGCGCAATTCTGCATGTGTTGGGAGGAGAATATGTGAATATATTAATTTAGCACCCTCAAAGGGATTTATCAAACTTAAACACAATTTTGTTCATAGTAAATGCGTCTAAATTTAACATGTTTCAAAAGGATGTGCAAACAGTCTGTATCCGTAATTGCGCACACATGGCTGTGGTTATTGACACAAGAAGGAGACATCAAACAAAGCAAAGAGATGCAGACAACGCATTATTCACCCTCGTGTGAACATTTTTGGGATGAACGAGGAAAGAATCATTAAAACACATCGCTGATCCAGCATCGCTATTTTGAACCTGTTGGTGGAACTCAGAGTGGATTCGGAGCCATTGGAGATTGGAGATGGCTGGCTTGTAGGTGGGTCAGTTTGAAATCCTTTATGAAATAATCTATTACATTAGAAACAAGAGCATGTGCGATATCCATTCATGTTTTTTGAGAAAAATAAAAGCTTAAGAACCACATGCCAGAGAAATAAGATACGATGATGATCACACAAGGGATGTTGGAATCCTGAAGAGCATTGTTTGAATCGTACTGGTGAAGCACTGCTGCACAGGCCAGATAAAACACTCAACACCTTCATTTAAATAGTGCGTCTCCAATGCATTTGCACCAGCTACTCTTAGTAAATGACACGCCAACCCTGGTCCCACCTCTTGCACAAAAATCTGGATTGTCACCAAGGAGACGCTGGACATAAAGCAGCTGTCCACGTGCTCCAACACACAAGCCGTTTGGAGCAACAGCCACAGCGGACGAAGCGGCCCTGATGAACGAACTGTATTTATTACATATTATTCAGTTTACCACTTCTTGGAGCACTTTACTGTTTTTTTGTTTTGTTTTGTTTTTTTTGTTGTTAAAATGAACAGCGTCTGTGAATATGTTAAAGAGGAGTCAAGACCCAATGTTCAAAAACACTGTGATGCACCACATCAGCACAAGACCCAATGTAATGTATTTCCTATAACTTCATTTGCCGTTGTTTTAAACAAAAATGATGGAAAAGTTGCAATTCATATTTTTGTATAAATTGCCCTTTACTAAATTAAATGGTTGATAAATAAATCAGATTAATTAGCTTGACTGAGTTTAACGTTTTCACTTTTTAACTTAACATTTACTTTCTAAAATTCACATTTTAGGTGTGGGTCATCTTGTACATTACCAAGCACAATGGCAAAAAGTCGTTTGCTACATTACCTATAATGTGTATGCGTTGGATTCCCCGCTCCTTGGAAAAAAGTTCAGGCTCTGGATGCGTCTACCGACATAAAATGGCACATTAAATAATTTGACTTGGTGCCAGTCTAAAAACAAAAAACATGTATGCAACAAAGTGTCGGACTTACATTCTAGATTCTCAGTAATCCAGGTCATGGTCATCTTCAAAGGCTTGATGAAAGAAGGATACCAGACTACCTTCTTTTGGTTCTTGAGGACTTTTCATGATCCATTCTGAAGACATCATCGGTTCAAATCAGTGATGCCTGCTGGTCTTTCAAAGAGGGGAAGCTGATTGTAGGATGACGTGAGAAAAATTGTCAGTTTATTTATACATGAATGACAGCTCTCATTTCCTTCAGTGATGTGGTGCTTAATAGTGGCTGACTGAAAAGTTAAAAGCCGCAGCTTCCACCATGTTTTCTAGTGTTCTGTGGTATGGCCTCTCTCTCCTTCCCACACACGATCAGGATAAATGTCTGTCTCACCGCCGTGCACATTTAGGTGTGCTCTTAGCCGCTCGCTTTAGATTCTGGGACATTTTATCTGACTTGCGGGCATCAATGAGCCGCTTCCAGGAGACTTGAGATGTCTCTTTTCCTTTTCAAGAAAAAGGGTCTGTGGACGAACTAACCAAACAATATTAAACTCAAACAAGGAAATGTTGAAATTACGTTAAACTGAAACAAGGAAATACTTTGAGTGTGTTTTATTTACATTAAAGAACAATGGAAATGGTCAAGAAATTTCGCCAAGCAAACAACAAGAAATGGGTTGCAGTTTGTCTGTTGGTTTCACTTGCAAAATCCGTGATGGGACTGAGCTCCCAATGATGAAGTGACGGTTTATATCTCAAAATAGCTGTCAATCAAAATGAGATTCAGCCTTTCGACTGATCCTCCAATTGTCAGGCTGAAGCTCAGCGTCCAGGCCCGCCCACAGCTCCATTCACCCCCAGAGAAGCTGAGTGTCTGGGGGCGGGACAAAAAGGGCATTTATCCAATGACTATTGAGTTTGGAGGCAATGAAAAAAAATGTTCCATGCAGTTCTATTGAAGAGCATGGACGCTCAGCTTCTACAGCGAAATGCATTAACAATAGACCGTATAAGAAAATGATTACTGGAAATTAGATGCATTCTGAACAAACTTGTCTTCCAGATGAACGTGTTCTAACACATTTGTAGTCAATGAAATGTGAACACAACTGAACATATTTGGAACATTAAATTTTTGAAATTTTAGGGGAAGCTGAGCTTCCTTTGCAGTCAGAGAGAAATCGCCACTGGTTCAAACTGACTGGAGAAAATCTGAGCATATACTGTAAGCTATTCCAATAAAATGACCTTCCCATTACTCCTGTGGCTCGCTACAGTCTTTTGTAAATAATTTACCTGGCTTTGGTCACATGAATAGAGCAAGTGTTTATGAAAGCATCTGAGTGTTTGATAGGTGACTTGGATACTTCTGAGTTTCTTACACATTCCTCAGAGAGCTGTACAAGCTTCCTGCTGTTCAAGCTCACAAATGCTTTTTTTTTTTTAAATTAAACATTTTAAGTTAGCATACAACATTTTTGGAGTAAGTTTGTGTTGTTTTGCATTAAAAACTGTTTTGACTGATAACATTTTATACATATTAAAGCAGCACAAAGGAACCTTTGCAGTTTTGAGTCCCTGTTAGCGTGGAGGTTAAGTCACTTTTACAAAACAGTCCCAAGATTTGTTCTTGTTCAGTCTCTTCGTTGGTCACACCTCAATTTTCTCGTCTCTTATCAATTTCTTGTCTCCTCTGCCATGATGTTGCTCAGTCAACTAGTTTTATCGTTGTTGATGTGTTACCAAACATAGTGCGTCAAACAAATATGCAGTTGTTGTGATGACAGGGATGGGAATTACTTACTTTGGGTGTTTTTTTGCTTAATGTATGTTATGTTTAGGCAAAAAAAAACACTTGATCATTTAAGTACAACTGGTTAGGATTACAAATATATTAAAAATAATAATTTGCGATCTACAATCGAAAGCTCAGCATTCCACATTCCTGATAAATCCCTCTCCATCTAAAAAAAACACCACAGAACAGAGCAGAAGAAACTTTCTCCCGACTGAAATGCATCACTTTGGAAGCTGTGCTGATACTCAGTGAAAACCAATTTCACAGTTTGTTACATGATCAGGCATTACAGCATATTCACCAGGCTTTTAGTTGTTAAATCTTGTGTTATTAACTAGCAAGTTGTTTACTTTGTGGTGCTGAACAAGTATCAACAGTGGGGTTACATGGCGACAACGGTGCTGATGAGAGCAAAAACACTGAAACAAATCAATGAACCCGAGAGCCTGAAAATTAAAACTAAGTTCACGTTATACTTGTGTTTGCATTTTAAAAACAGCTTAGCATAAACAACAGAAATTAGCTTTACCAGACAGGCAGCTTTGTACTTAATTGACATCAGATTAAATTGTTCTGATTAAGACATCAGTTGTTTGATATTTGTGATGAACCTTGGGTAAAAAGATCATAGAGAAAAATGAAAATCTTGCTTTTTAAACCATGTCTTAACACTTTTGTTCCCAGCAGCCAGTTTCAGGAGGTGGGTTCAGCTAGTTGGCTCAACTCCACCTGGGGGTGATTCATCTCCCTTTATATGTACTGTACGTATAAAGAGTCAATACGTAACATGGACCACCAGCAACAAGAGGATGGCAGCCTGCATCTATTTGGGAACTAACAAAGCAGTGTCCCTCTTCCCATATCAAGTCTGTTGCCTGGACTGAGAACATAACCAGGAAGCACAATAAAGCAACTGGAGAATCAAGTCTAAATGGAGAAATGCAGTTATAATGAAGTGTCATGGCATTTTGAGTAAAGTCAGGTCATTAGAACATTAAAAGAACATTTTAACATGCCCTCCTGCTTCTGAGGAATCCAGTTATGTGAATTTACACAGAGGGTTGTGTTTTTTTTGACTGAAAGAGACAAATTTAAATAAGAACCTTTACTGCACCATGTTTATCAGTTTTAAAATTTAGAATTATTGTTAAAGTGCAGTCAAAAGTTAGTCCCCCCTTTTAATCCTGTACTTTTCTCTTGTGCAAAAACCTAAACATCTGCTTGCTTCTTTAGTATTAGATAAAACCTAAGACGAACAACAATCTACAACTTTGTTTTTGTTTTTATTGTACCATTATTGAACCAAAACTGAGCCAAAAGGGAAAACAAATAAATAACATGGCCAATACAATGTTGCAGGCAAAGACATAAGTGATGATCTTAGAGAAGCAATTGTTTGATCTGCAAAGTGTTCAGTAATCCAAAATATCTAAAGGCTATAGGGTAGGATTGTCTGATCTCCAAAATATTAAAAAAAGGCCCAAATTTTACATCTTAAAGCTTGAATATACAACCTCTCTCTATTTATGTTAAGTATTCTGACAAGAAATTTAAAAAATTAACGTGGTTTTCATTGATCTATTGTTCTACGTATATCTACATTTCCAGTGAAATAAGCAGATTTCAAAAATGCAATTCACTCACACATTAAAATTTTATTACTGGTTTTGAATTAATTTTTCCTTTTTTATTGTTAGAGCCCATTGTGGCTGACTGTCTTGCCTGTACAAATTATCAAGTAAAGCGGGGGATGGGAGAGAAAGCCTCACAATAGTAGCACCAGGGAAAATAAATAGCACAATGCCTTATTAGCCAAAAGACAGACATGAAAAGTTCAAATTTTCAAGATTTTCAGTGAAAGATAAATGGTGCCTGACTGAGGATTTGCAAAATATAACAGATGGTGGATGGTGCATTTTAATTTCAGTGATTTAATGCTTAAATATGTAAGTAAAAAAAAAGTGAACAGAAATGTGGGCATGTTATATTTTATTATCTCACAGCAGCTGTGTGTGTGCATTGTTTTTAAGATGACAAAAAAACAACTATTTGCAGCCATTAAGGGTTTAAAAATCAGCTACATAGAAAATAGCATTGACTTGAAATTTCAAATATGACCAACACTTTTCAAAATTTGCATTTCTTTGCTATTTTGCTACAAATTAACTTCATAGTGCATGACTGTGGCAAAAGTTCACATTCATTGTAGGATATTTATTACACTTTTTATTCAAGTCAGGAAATCATCAATCTTTAATTAAGCAGAATTAAACAAAACTGCAATTCTGTATTTAAAAAAACAAGACAAAAACTCAACTAGAACAAGCTCTGGACACATGAAACCTACTTAATTAATATTTAGAGAATCCATAGCCACTTTCACACAGAGATCAGGGTATAAATTCAAACTGAAAGATCCCCTTCTTCATTCTACTCTCCAGCTGTGCATTTGCAGTGATTCCATGAAGGTGCAATATTCCCTCCCTAGTGTGCTTTCACAAAGCATTTTAGCTCTTTCCTTTTACAAATCCACAGTCCTCAACAAGTCTCTCTCTGATCACTGACTTTTATTCAGACAGCACAGAATAAAACATAATGATGAATAAACACCAATAAAAATTACTAAATAAATTAGTTTCTAACTGGTTGTTGCCCTGGGAAATATGCAGTATTGCCTGCCTAGTTCCCCATTGGTGCTGGCCTTTACCTTGACTGCAGGAAAGAGATGACAGTCTGGCTTGAGCAAGTGGAGGCTTTTCGACGTTACTAAGCACAGCAACAGGTTTTGCTGATTAAATACTGCCCCATTGCATCTTTTGCTTACTTGTTGCTTGACTAGATGTTCTTGCACCATCCCTCTCACTCCCTTTACGTAGTTCTGCATTGCTAAGCTGCAAAGTACCTGTTACCTCCCAAAGACAGAATACAAGCTCTCCAGATGTTAAACAACACATCTTGGTGCCTTTTCGCTCCTCATTTCCCTGATGCGTTTCACCTGTGTCTCGTTATTCCTCTGTGTGTATATAAAGTCCTGTCATTATCTGCCCTGTGCTGGTCCATACTGATTGCTCCCTGTGTACTTTCATGGATTTTGTACCATGTTATTTGACATTAAATTCACAGTTTTTGGATTACTCCTGCCTCCTGCATTTGGGTCCTCTACTACACCCCCACCCCATAACAAGCAGTTTAAGCAGGGAAGCCCAGACACTCTTATCCCTGGCCACTTCCTCCAGCTCTTCCGGGAGAATATCTCGGCATTCCCAGGCCAGCTGTGAGATATTATCTCTCCAGGGTGTCCTGGGTCTTGAGCCTCCTTCCAGTCGGACATGCCTGGAACACCTCTCGAGGGAGGCATCCAGGGGGCATCCTCACCAGATGCCTGTACCATCTCAACTGCCTCCTCTTGGTGTGAAGAAGCAAAGACCCAACACTGCGTCCCTCCTGGATGACTGAACTTCTCACCCTATCTCAAAGGCAGAGTCCAGCCACCATACAGTGGAAACTCATTTCAGCTGCTTGTATCCATGATCTCATTGTTTCGGTCATTACCCACAGTTTGTGGCCATAGGTGAGGGTAGGAACAAAATTGATCAGTAAACTGAAAGTCTTGCGTTTTGGCTCAACTCTCCCTTCACCACAACTAACACAGAGCCCGTAGACCCTGCACCAATCCACCTGTCAATCTCCCACTCCATTCTTCCCTCACTCGTGAGAAAGACCCCGAGAGACCTAAACTCCCCCACTTGAGGCAGAACCTCATTCCCAACCCGGAAAGAGGGCTTTCTACCATTTTCCATTATAGGACCATGGTTTTGGATATGGAGGTGCAGATCCTCTTCTCCACTGCTTCGCACTCGGCTGCGAACTGCTCCAGTGAGAGCCTGATGAAGCGAGCAGGAGACTGGAGAACGACTTCAAAACCAATGCTAGCGTCCGTTGAAATAACATTACGTAGCATAACAAATTGCCTTCATTCATGCAATGGTAAAGAAGTGATGCCCTTGATTGTGATTGGCCAAGAGATTTATGTGTTGCGTTCCACCAAAGATGTGTTATTGCATAGAGGATACTCGAGGTTGTGAAAGTACAGTTTGTTGTAAATTGTGCCTGCACCCACCACCAACACTACCAAAAAAAAAACAACTAAAACAACAACAACTAAAAATCTTTAGATTAACACAATTAAAGTGAATGACATATTTTGACTTGAAACGATAACAATTAATGTATTTTTGTCATTTGATGGCAAAAGCTCTGCATATTATTTTGAACTGTAATGTCTTTTTTTTCACCAAAAAGGGTGTGTGGTCATCCCAAGGAGAGTGATGTAATATATAACTGTTAACTTATCTATTTTGATTTATGTAAGAAATTGTTCTTGGTCAATTTAAAACAAAACATTTTTTTGACCAGCTCTCCTCCGTACTGATGGATTCTTCACTTCTAGTCTTCCTGTTGAGAGAAGCTCCAAACATTTTCCTCACACTATGTGACAAATTTCACTTTTGCATTCTTCCATAAATTTTTTATGTAATTGCACTATGGCAAGCTAGAACCTTCACCGTGTTATATTTATAGGTGGGGTATTGTTTAACTTATGGTCTTCATTTTGTCACCCACAATGCGGGCAAGACATCTGCTTTACTTTCCTCAGCTCATAGAACATTATTGCAGAATGTCTCTGATTACTCTGTCAGGGTTTTGCAAACATAAGTGTGTCCTGTTTATTTGTGGATGGAAAAAACTGGATAAGGTGGGAAAAATGAGCTGCTGTTGCATTCACTAAAACAAAAAGCTGAAAGAAGAAGAGTGGGCTGTTTGTGTCTTTCTTATAAAAGTGCTCTGTTTCTTGACCTTTGTCCGTGGAGGACTTGGTCCAGTGAGCAGCATGCTGAAAACAATTTCTCCAGGTCAACCTAAAACTCTTTGCTTGAACCTCTTGGGTGTTTTTTTTCTCTTGCTCTTTTCTCTCTCTCTCTCTTCTTTTCCCCCCACAATTTGTACCAAACCTATAAACACCTCTCTTACTTTTTTGGTTTTACATTTGAGGATTGAGCATCGTTTCAGGCTGAATTTTTGCTGTATGAAAATGTGATGACAATAAAGTAAGTATCTTATTAAATCTTGTTACTTTCTTCTTTGCACAACATGCTGGAAGCATCATAACAGTTTTATGACTGCAACTTGTGAATTTTTCATAAAGTTATGAGATTAACAATCAGACAATTCAAGATTTTTGGTGATTCCCTGAAGCGCACGAGCCAAACTCAAAGCCCGCGGGCAAAATCCAGCAACCCACTTCATTTTATCTGGTCCACGAGAGCATGCAGAAACAATTATAAACTTATAACTGGAAAGATTCTGAAGATATTTTGAAGGGGTGCCAATGTGACTGCCTGTTGGAGTCAGTATTGACATCAATAACTTGAACGACTGAAGTGAGGAAAGAAACCAGATCTGACACACAGTTGGTTGAGAATGCAAATACTTACCAATCCTTTGTTAGTAACCATGGCGATGATGTAGCCCAGGATGAAACAGGTTGACAAACCTACACTATAGCCTTTAAAATTGTTGTTTTTGATGATGTTTTCAGAAAGGTTTCTTGTCTTTACCATTGTACAAAAGGAAAATTAAGATCTAAAAAGAGGTATCAGAACCTTTTCAAGCATGAATACTTAGTCAACCTTTTCTTGTACGTTGCTCACTAAGGTGGACAACTATTCAGAAGCCAATTTCTTGTATCTGATTTGAATGGTTTTGTTCCCACTCAAAATCCTTTTAAATATTTTAATACTTACATCCATGATAAACATGTTAGGGTCAAAAAGAGAGGATAAAGACCTCTCTGTCAAAATAAAAAAAAAATTAAAAAAAACCAATTCTGGAATAATAGGAAATTGCAGTTCCTCGAATGCCCACAAAGGGCTCCAGATGAAAGTCAGTGCCAGTAAACCCAATCGATGTTAAAATCTCAAACTTTACATCAAAACGATGATGTATGGACATTTTTCAGTAGAATCAAAGGTAATCATAGTTAGCTTCATAGGTTAGCATAAGCTGAGACAAACCAGCTAACTTGTGGTAACCAAGCTATTTTTGGATTAAACAGGGTCAGGTCAAAAAGTTCTGCCAAACTGTGATTAAAATGCACAAAAGCAGTGCTCACATCTCATAACATCCTAAAACAACAAAAAATGAACAAACAAGCAAAGACCTGGCTAAAATATACAGGCATTTTTACAGTTGTGATGCTAACCCAACTTACAACCACCGGACACAAAGCGACACTTGCTTGGGCTACCCAGGAATTGACACAGTAGTTTCAGTAAAACACATCACTCTCAGATCACTTTCAACCAAGAAACCACAGCAACAGCTATTAGTGCAGCTTTAGTTATTTGGGGTGGGCCACAAAGTTGTAATTTCAGGCCAAGCAGTAATGCCATTCACCATAAGTCAATGAAATATCCATATATACCAAAACTATAACTTCAAGGTGGAATGTATATTTGTGTATTGTAATTTCTAGCAACCTATTTTAGTTCACCATCAGGGTGCCAGTGACTGTTCCTAGTTTACTTTTTCTTATTAATCTATTAATGTCCTAATGAATTTGGGAGTGTTTTGCAGTTGTTGTTCAATACAGATGTGTTTTTTCATATTAAGATTTTTTTTCTTTTTTTTTTAACCAGTGTTCCAGGTTCTGTGCTTGCAGTTTTGTTTGTGATTTATTACTAGTTTATTATGTTTGCCAACGTGTGCACTGATCAGATTTAATATTAGCTTATAGCAATCAATTCCATCACTAAAAAGCATTGCACTGGTTACAACCACGTTGATGACAAATACAATCTTCCAAGTGTGAATGTGAAAATCAAACACTCCACTGTTGATTCTTCCCCCCCTAATATGCACATAAATACAGCAGCTGACTTGTAACTAACCGCTGTGCACCATGCAGCTGCTCTGCACAAGCCCGAACACAGGGGAATGCTCTGTATTTACAGTATTCATCTGAGCAGTGGACCATTTCATGCTGCTGATGCTATCGCTGTAACCAGGGAGAGGCAGCAAAGGGGGAGGCTTCTTTTCAAGCTGCGCTAATTCAGCTCAAATTAAGGAAAATTGCATTGATTTATACTGTGGGTGTTATGCAGCAAGTGGTGAGGATGCTGAGGTAATGGTGACTATTCAAAAAAAAAAACATAAAAACAACTCAGCTGGGTGGTTCTAGAGACTCTTGAAAGAAGAAGAGAAGAAAAAAGAAGTAATTGCTTGTTGTTTGGAGATTGGAGCCTGTGTGGATACAGCCAAACTTATCTCACCAGTGTCTCAATACTGGAGCACTGAGACACGAAAAACTAAAGAAAGCACTTTGGTATGGAGATGAATCACAAAATTACAGCAGAAAGGATGCCATCCGTCTCCTAGCAGCAGGTTTTGGTGGAGGACTTGGGACAGGGGTGAGGCAGACGAGCAGTTTAACCCCTCTCCAATTAGCTGTGAAAGTCTTTGATTCTGATGCGGCACTGCCGACCAACAGAAGAGTGCATGTCCCTCAACCCTCATTATCCAACAGCCTAATTTTCTGACACAGCTCTCAGTATCTCCCCAGATGTAACACTTCTGTTAATTACCGCCACAGCACCACAGCTGAGCCGTCTGAAGGACGGAGGACGAGTGAGACAGCTGAAGAATTGCGGGACTGAAGAGTGTGGAAAAGCAACCGGACTTTGGTGACTCTGGAGGAAAACTGGAGTGAATCTGTGAAAATGAATCATCATAACGCCACATAAAAAGAGGGGCTTGTGCATTGGGAGAGTATGCTAATCAGGTTTGCAGTCCCAGAATAAGACCACATAACTTAGAAGTTACTTCTTGCTCTACATTAATGGCCATTGGGGAGATTGTCTGATTCAGCTTGTCTTTAAATAAGCACCTGCAGTATTTCTGTGTGCACCTGAAATCAGGAAATATGTCTCTTTTTTTCTGATTTTGAAGTCTTACCATCTTCTGACACCTTACATGACACAGCACATCAAAGTGATCTTATGACACCTCTGTAGTGACTCCCTGAGAAATCCTGCAGCCATCTTGTGATTCCATCAAGGTGACATCTGCTAAAAGAAGAAAAAAAAAATCCATTTTCATCTCAGCTGCGCAGTATAGTACTTTCTGGTAGTGAATGTTGACCCAGACACTCTTCTTGGAAAACACAGTTGTTTCATTATTTAAATCGAGGGAATGGATAGACGGTGAAAAGTCTGGGCAAAGGGATCTCTGGACCAAAGTACTGAAAAGCTCATGAAATAAAAAACAACCAAGAAAAGCATTCTTTCTCACACTTTACAGTTTTTTTTTCCTACTACGTTGAAAGTGCAGCTATTCTTGAAGCCATCTATGCAATTACGTATAACTTAAATATTCCTTGTAATGTTGTTTGTACCTGATTTGTGTTAATTATTATAATAATGTAGGTGAGGACAGGAGGAGGTTCAAATCTATTTGTTATTACAAAGGTCCTAAAAATTGTAAATAGATCTGGCATGCAAAATGAGAGCAAAAAATACAAAATCATGACCCGTTTGATGTTCATGGTCTATTTAAAAAAAGAAAGAAAAAAAAAAGATGGACGAAGAAAAACCGTCCAGAAGGAGACCTGAAAGCATCATAACAATGCCAGTTGGGAATAATTTCATATTCACAGGCTTTTGTCTTCCTGTTTCTGGTCAGTCGCCTTGTTCTGCCCTTTAAATAATCAGTTCATTCTTCAAAAGAACTAAGCATTCAGACACAACAGTCCCCACGAATTACTGATGATAATTAAATGTTGAGTCACCAGTTAAAGACGATTTAAGCAGTGCTCCTAAATTTTGTGCTGCTCTGGAGCCCGAGTGAAGAAAATTATAATAGCCAAAGTTTACAGATAAAAGAGAACCTATTGGGAATTCATTTAAAAAGGTATTAGAAACAGTAAAGTAGAGGATTGCCCGCTATCTCAAAGGAATAATGCACAAAAACTGATTTAAATGGGTCATGCTTCAAGCAGATTTTTGAAATTCTCTAAAATCGGTGCAAATCAAACCCATGGTCTTGCATCCTCTAGCCACTCTATCCTGACGTGAGAGTCCTTCACAGATATCATGACCACATTTGTAGTAGTCAGGAATTCCAGCAGTGACAAGATGATCTATCCTTTTCACTTCCTCGTTAATAGAGCTATAAAAATTCCACATTAATTTAGCCAACAGCCTATTAAGGCCACCTACACATGTAAAGGTTTTGAGGGTTAAAATGGTTGTGAATTGGCTAAAGCCTGTAAATGAGCGCTGACTGCGTGAACATTAGAAAAGGTGAGCGTGCACTGGCAAGGTTACCAGTTTCCAATAACTATGAGAGGCCTGTCCATTTATGTAATATTGAGTTTTCACCGAGAGGCCCATTTGTGTCCTGTTCTTCTGCACATTTTATCTGATTTACTAGGCCACGCGTGTGCTATGGCATCTATTCATCTGTGTTTAACATCTCTAGGGCCACAGGTTCACCTGCTTCCCCACGCTCCCACTGGAGCTTATTAACCGCTGTCGCTAGCGGAAGCACTCCTAGTTAATTACATAAATGGATACATACACGCCAAAATGTAGAACATCTTGGTTTTATCTCCTAAATCATTCCACATAAATCTGATTTGACATCCCTAAAGCAATTGCTCCAACCAGTGATTACATAGCTCTTTCCTGCTTCTTTGAAGATATTTTCTAAGACTGAGCTATTTTCTAACATGCTTTCTGTGAAATGAAGACTAAAGAGTTTGAGCAGAAATGGCACATCAGTAAATTCCTCCAAAAAAGTTAGTAAATATGGTTAGCTATGGATCAAATTATATAATTTATTTTATACAGATAATTATACAGGGAATACATGAGTTCATGATCTTTAGAGATTTTCAATGAAACCTATTAGTCATTTGACATTTATATTATATTAATTCAGTATTTTTTTTTTTAAGAGTACTACAATATAATTTTCCTGTGGAAAAAAATGAAATATTATTCAGCTACTGAATTTCTCAGTCTCTCTTTATGAAATTCTAGCCTGATTCTGAACCCACTGGATGCAAAATTGTGACGGTCCAGTTACAGTGCACCAGCTGTTCTAAATGATGACACTTCTAGTCAATGAGAGAGGTCCCACCAAAAGCACTGCCACGCGTTTCTGAAGCATCCCAGAAGCAACCATCTGCTCGGCTACGCTAACGTTATGCAGGTCTGGGGCATTCAACCGTGGCTCAACCTCATCAGTTTACTCACAGCAGAGCAGGCGGGAAGTCAGACAAGAATAGCACAGAGAATCCTGTCTATATTTAAAATTAAACACCATGTGTAAACTCCAACTCTTATAAAGCCACGGTTACGTGGTCTCAGAAGAGATTTCAAGCACGTGCAACCTCTGATTCCTAAGAAGTTGTGATGTTGCGTAAGACGTAAACAAAAACAGAATGCAATGATTTGAAAATCCCTTTCAACCTATATTCAATTGAATAAACTACAGACAAAATATTTAATGTTCAAACTGATAAACATCATTAAAAAAAAACTTCATTCACTCATTTTGAATGATCCCTGCAACACATTCCCAAAAAGCTGGGACAGGGGCATGTCTACCACTGTGTTACATCGCCTTTCCTTTTAACAACACTCAATAAGTAATACAGAAGGTGTCACTAGCGCTCAAGCCTTTGGTGCTCACGGAACTGGACCACCGAATGAGCAAACAGTCCTGAGCCACAGCGGTAGACTGAACCCAGAGAATTACCAGAGCACTCAAATAATTATTGATCAGTTGCCTTTATTAGGTGCAGCAAGACTAACGTTTCAACGCCCATCGTCTTCCTCAGAGTAATGGCTAGAAACTACAGATGATAAAAAAAAAAACAACTTTCATCCCCTCCTTCAATCGAAGGCATTGGTTCGTGTCAGAAGTAGGAGTGGTACATCAATTAACCAGTCACACATCAGCACTCATAAAGAAAGAAAAAAGAAGTTAATATAAATAGAGAGATGCGCCACATTTCCAACGACAGTAGGCACCTTAAAGGAATAAAACATTACACACATTAGAAATAACTTGATAGGCAAAGATCTTCATTTAAGCCATTAGGGAGACAGTATTTAATGTGTTAATCCAGAAAGTCTGTCTTTGTAAAAGTTTTTTAATTATGTCTCCTCCTTATGAACAGGGAGAGATCTTTTCGATGCCCCAGAATTTTAATGAAGCAGTTGACCTGTGATTAGCTTGGATATAATGCCGTGCTAGTGGCATAGTTCATGTTCTGATTCCAGATGGCAGCTTTATGTTCAGCAATGTGTTGTTTAAGGGGGCGTTTGGTCTGGCCGCTATAGATTAAACCACATGAACATTTCAATATGTGAACGACATGTGTGGTATTGCAGTTTAAAAATGAGGTGATGTTATATTTTTTGCCACTGTGCAGATGAAAGACGTATTTTGTGTCTTTGGAGTTTGAACAATGAATGCAATGACCACATCTGTAGAAAGCAATAGGTGGAGCCGGTAACCAGGTGGAGCCCTTGGAAGGCTCATAGTGGTGTGGACCAGTCTATCTCTGATGGAACGCCTAAAGGTCACAATTGGTGGTTCAGCACATATTTCTTTCACTCTGTAGCACATGCCCATGTTTTCTGATCGTCTTCTTTATTCATAGCCGACCTGAGAAAACTCCGTTGAAAAACAGAGGAACAGTACAGGAGCTCACTTAGATTTAAGTAGGAGGTGTGGTCTTTGTGTTTCTTTGGCTCACTGATAGGCTCCAGGATGTCTGTGTTAGCATAGCCTGTTTCGCGGAAGCGCTCAGTCATTTCTACTGCCTTAGCTTCAAATTCAGTGTCTGAGCTGCAGTTTCTTTTGAGGTGCAGAAATTGGCCAATTGGGATGTTTTTGATTAATTGTCTTGGATGGTGACTATCTGCCCTCAAAAGTCTATTACTGCTGACAGATTTCCATTAAATAGTGGTTGCTAAGCCTCCTTTTTGCAAATATTCACTCATTTTGAATTTCATGCCTGCAGCACATTCCAAAAAAGCTGAGACAGAGGCATGTTCTTTGTTACATCAACTTTCCTTTTAACAACACTCAGTATGTGTTTGGGAACTGAGGACACTAATTGTTGAAGCTTTGTAGGTGGAATGATTTCCCATTCTTGCTTGATGTAAAGCTTAAATTGCTCAACAGTCTGGGGTTTCCATTGTCAAATTTTACACACATTTCAGTGGTTAAAGAGTGCAGGTCTAGTACCCACACTCTTTTGCTACGAAGCCACCCTGTTGGAACACCTGCACAATGTGTCTTGGCATTGTCTTGCTGAAATAATAGGGACGTCCCTGAAAAAGACGTTGCTTAGATGGCAGCATATGTTGCTCCAAAACCCGTATGTAACTTTCAGCATTAATGGCGCCTTCACAGATGTACAAGTTCCCCATGCCATGGGCACTAACACACCCCCATACCATCACAGATGCTGGCTTTTGGACTTTGCACTGATAACAATCCAGATAGCCCTTTTCCTCTTTGGCCCGAAGGGCATGACGTCCATGATTTCCAAAAACAATTTGAAATGTAAACTCATCAGACCACAGCAGACTTTTCCACTTTGCGTCGGCCCTTCTCAGATGAGCTCAGGTCCAGAGAAGCCGGTGGTATTTGTGGGTGTTGTTGATATCTGGCTTTCACTTTGGCAAAGGTTTTCTGAAGTGTTCCTGAGCTCACGTGGTAATACCCTTTACTGAGTGATGTCAGTTTAGTAATTCAATTGAACATAAGTTGAAAATGATTTGCAAATCATTGTATTCTGCTTTTATATACATTTTATACAACATAATTGGAATTGGGGTCATATGAGAAGAGCTTTGTGATGGCGGGGTGTGATTCTGCTCAGCTGCAGAGGAAGGTGATGCTGCGGCTCAAGAAACGGCACCTGAGAGGGACTGACTGACACACCTGCACTGCATGTGTTATTTAACCAGCAGCACTCTGGTTCTGGGGGAGGACTGCCAGACCAGTAGCCTGCACTACATGTGTGTGTGTGATTTTGCACTGAAAAGTGCCCCGAATAAAAGTCCTGTCAAAAAGCTGCAGCCTTGCTGGGATTAGGGTACCCGAATCCTACAACAACATCATTTTATTTAACATGGAAAGAAATCCTCAAAAAAAACATTATCTGACAGATACAAAACCGAATGGGTAGTTCTTCGAAGTGCTCCACTTCTGCAACACCTGGTTCACCTGGTGTCAAAAAGCGATGTTGTCCATTGACTTTGAATCTGGTGATTTTAAGCATTACCAAACTGAATTGTGGGGCGTTGCATCACTTTATAAGCATTGCTGAGATAAAAAGGCAAGAAAGCTTTTCAAGCTTCAACACAATCAACAACCAAATTGCAGCTGTATGTCCGTTGCGTTAGCCAATCAAATTGTGCATGGAGATGATTATTACTGTGCACAATCGCCTCTTGTGGACATATGGTGACACCAACTTCAGAAATAAAGCTTGGAGAGAAGTGTCAATGGTAGTGGATGAATCTGGTATGCACTACATTTCTGCTGCTGTGGGCAATGGCTACTTTTCTTTATTGTATGGTAGCGAGCAGCTAGCTAGTATTCAAAGCTAGGCAGTATCCATATGAATTGGATTGTGAGTGCCTAGATGCTAAGTGGTAGTGGTGAACATTTGGAGCAGGTGGACCTTGAAAAGCCTCTTCCATATGTTATATTGACACCATGGGAGCGTTTTGGCTTCCATGTTTAGTCAGTTCATGTCAAAGAAGTGGCAACCATCCCGCTTCCAAGTTGAAGCTCATTCAGGCAATCCGTTTTGTTGCAGTTCTTCCACTGACCACTAAGTACTGGCTACAAGACAACAAATTCCCATTGACTCCCATGTCAAAAGTGCCAGCTTTGCACCACAATTGCAGGTACACATGTACAGACTGGTACAAAAATCAGTTTTGATCTCTATAGATAGATTTTACATCCATTACAACTGTACAAGAATTATACTTTTTTTGTACCACATCAGATAAATGTATATTAAGCAATAAAAACACTGAATCCCTGGTTTTTCCCAGTTGTCTGGCCAGCACCATTGTATGGCAGCTCCACCGACAACCGGTGTGTGAATGTGTGTGAGAGTAGGTGAATGTCAGTGTAAAGCGCTTTGGCGCTATAGAAATACAGTTGTAAGGTGCTATATAGGTGTAAGCCATTTACCAATTAAAGCTGACCAATCAGATCCCTGGATTCATTTGAAGTACTTGAATGAGAGCTAACAGTTGGCTCTGCTGTTGGCTTTAACAGCTTTGTCCTGCCTCTTTGCAACATGGCGCCGCACAGTGTGAGGAAAAATGGGCTTCAAAGGCTCTCTGTACAAATCTCAAAGGTTGCATGATCAAATACTTCGTCCATAGTTATTTACAGTCAATGTTACCATTTTGTTACATTTGTGGAGAGGTTCACATTGGGCATGTACTGCCTATGTTGCACCGAAGCAAGAACACAGATGACTGTGTACATGAACAGATGTGAACGCTTCGTCCAACTGCAAGTAGATCCCAGGCCTCAACACTCATGTACCTGTACAGTCACGCTGAGGACGTAGTAGGATGGTCCTTCCACATCCAGTGACCAAGGGTTTATTCTTAACTGCACAATCAATAGAGGCTACCCAAGTACCCTGAAATAAGTGGCAGAAATACGTTGCTGCGCTGCGTTGGGGTTCTTTGCAGACACAACCACTTCCAGTATAGAATATGCCAAAACAGGCAATACAGATCATTCGTTTTACATTATCTGCTGTCTTTAAACAACCATGGTGTAGTACAGCGATGTTGCAGAGTGTGCATCACAAAGCTCCAAAGCAAGGAAGCTACACATCTGTCCCTTCATGGCTGACATGAGACGGAAGGCACTGATATGTCATGACAAAACAGGAAAGCTATGTTCAAGTTATTTCAACAAGGAAAAGATCAGCACTGGCTGCTACAAGAGTGGTGATCCTTTGCCTGGAATAAGTGGTGTAAACCACAAGCGAGGTGAAGAGCAGAAAGACCTAGATCTGCAGCGTGAGTGCTTCCCCCTTCATAATCCGCAGTACTTGGGTAGCCTTGATTGCCACTGCTTGGATTTGGGTTCATTTTCTTTAGGAAGTACTAAAACGCTTCACACTCACGTTTATTTGTAGTGCAGGAGTTATGCTGGTTCAAAAAAAACAGAATTTCAGAGCAAAGTTGAAAGAGAAATGGTCCTATTTATTTGTACACTTTGAAATAGTTACATTAACATTGAGGATAAATGACTCCTTACTGTGTTATCACAGAGAACTTTTAGAGATAAAGTTCAAACCTAAAGCGCTTAGAGTCTCATGCACTTTTAAAAGTGATCTGTTTCTTTGCTCACTGCTGATTTTATTTTGTACATCTAAGGAGACCATAAACCCAAGAGCATGCAAATTGACCCTTTATAAATAGGCTATTAATACTTTTGTCTACAAGTGGGAGCCTTAAATAATGAAATGCATAACCCAGCGAAATAATTAAATTTATTTTTAATAAAAATGCTGACAACACCCTTTGATGTTTAATAGCACAAGTTGCTAAAAAGTATAAATAGAAGTCACAGGAGATGTAACTGAGCAGCAGCCCCTTTAATCTCACTTGCTTTCTAGGTAAAAGACAAACTAAAAATATTTGTATTTTATGTAAATCACTGCTTTTTAAAAAGAGCACATGCTTGAAAGGCATAAACACTCTTCAACTGAGCTCAATTTTTCAAAAGGGGGCTTAATATCGTATATATTCTTTCACCGATTCTGCCAAATAAATCACAATAAATGTCGGTTTAAACTTTTTATCAAAATAAAAAAATTGATACTGAAAAACTGTTGGACCTGCGTAAGTTTTCAAAGTGAACTTTTTCTAACCTTGTAGGCAAAAATCCATCATTTCCTTTAAGCCCTGAGGTACTCAACACCTCCCTGCAATGAGAAAGGAACAGAAAGAGAAAAAAGTCAAAATGAATTTAAGAAACCTTGAGATCCAAAAGATCAAAGAACAAGTGTGTGGGATGGATGAGGCTGAAGGAGAAAAAAAAAAAAAAACACGCGACCAAGATCCATTGCAGAATTTCGGTTAATTCTGTTGGAAGAAATGGGTTGCTGTGTTGCTGTTGTGTTCAAGGTCTTTTCTCTTCCTTTGTGAGATAGAAAAAAAAGAGAAGTGAAAATAAAATCCATGCATGATTATGAAGAGGATTTTGTTTGACAGTCTCCCAACTGTGCTAAAAGATCATGTCCTTCGTCCTGCTCTGCTGCTCGTATCAGACTGCAGGATTACTCATACTGAAGACCTTCCTGCCTCTGCTCTAACTAGTTCAACTGTTATTCTAATATGACATTAATTCAACATGAATATTAAAATTTACAATGAATCCTGCTGGCTCGGATATCATATCACCCTGTGGTGGCACCTTCTGCTCATTTTCAATTCTACTCTGTCATGTGCAAAGACAACGCTGTCATTCATCGTGTCATTGCAGTGCAAACATCGAGCATGGGCTGGGTTTTGTGAAGACTGGAGGAGACATGGTAAATAAAGTTAAACAGGGCCGAGAGCAATAGCAAAAAGGAGGAAAAGAAATCCTTCAGCAATAGGTCTTATTCAGCATTCAGTCTCATAAACCTTTTCACCTCAAAGAATGCATCTTTTTATTATTTCATCAGTACCAAGGAGGGAAAATCTGAGCCTTTAATGCCTGTGTCCAAATTAAGAACAATATAACCGTTCAGTTTTTGTGTCCGTGTGCTTTCTGTAAGATATAAGCATCTGCAGCTTTTCAGCAAAACAGAACGGAAACTTTCTGCTTTTTAAATCCATTCAGTACAGCCCCCTGAGGAAGAAATTACATACTTCAGTTTTTAACTTGTAGACCTGCATCATTTTATATACTTTACGTATATTTTGTGATCATAAGTTAAGGAATCAGTAAGCCACTTATCCTGGAAAGTTTCTGATAACCATTTACGAACCCTGCTGTCAGTGAGAAGGAAGTAAATTGTTTAACATGACAACAGGTGCACACGTAATTAGGACAATGGTGTGCAATAACAAAGAAAGAGAAATATAAATGCAGCTGCTGGCAGATGTTATTTACCGAGCACAGATCGATGGCTTTATATTGCAGTCATTTCAAGCGGTTCTACTCCTAAATGTCACTTGGATTGTCTTGTTCATGGATATGGTTGATTTTCACACATCTGCCAAATGGAAAAGCCCCTCAAATCCTTACCTGATCTTGGCTTCATAAACTTCACGGGTCTATATGAAGGTAATTTTGCTGCTGACGGAGCGAGTGGCCTCTTTGTAGTCCACCATCTATGCCCGGGCTTAGCTGCCAGTGTGTTTTGGAAGACTTTGGCATTAGCAGTTAACACCTAAAGGAATCTAATTAACGAGGGAGCAGAGTATTTAATCACGTCTTATAAGTTCACATTGCACCCTGTACTTCATTTATTAAAAGTATTATGACTTTAAATAAAACCATCATTCACTGTCATGACTCTGGTATTTTGTCCCCACTGAAGGTCTAATCTTACAGTGTAAAGAGTTTTTTTTTCACAGGAAGTGTTTTAAATTTGAGTTAAGGGCAGATTATCTAATATGCATAAATCTCCATGCATTTTCTATACCTGCCTCATTCTGCTCAGAATTGCCATGGGGCCCATCTCATCCGGATGAAAGCATACCCTGGACAGGTCTCTAGTCCATTGCTGGGTTGTCAAAGACCAAGGTATCATAGCAATTTCAGTCACTGCTGTCGTTGCCATTTGTATGGTCAAGTTTGAAGACATTCAGGACTCAGGATTTAGTGGCCTAAGTCTGAAAATGTGCAGGATAAAGGCTGCTATAAATATGCTTCTGCAGCGCTACGCTGTCCAGGTCCCATAGGACAAGAGACACTATATGTGCTGTGCTGTGTAGTTTAGCGTGTTCAATTAAGTAAAAGGGTGTATATTTTTCCTGAAAAATTTGCTTCGCTACTATATATGCATCTAAGTGTTATAAAATATGTTCACTGTTACCATAAAATGGTATTTGGGCCAGCCCCATAAAAGATACAATTGTTCCATAAAGATTAGCAATATCGTTTAAAATAAATCAGAATTTTGTGACATAAAAAAAAATATTTTACCACCATTCCTAGTTAATTAATGCACATTATTTATTTTCTGATCCTTTGAAAGAGACAAAACAGCACCTCCTAACAAACTGCATACCTGTAAAATATTTTCTACAACCAGCAAAATACTGCTTAAATAGTAACCCATCATGTTTAACAGTAGAATTTATCACTGGAGTCATGGAGCCCGTCTGAGTTCTCCTCAGGCAGGGGTGCAGCCCAAGAGACTAAATCTGGCTCGCTATTTTGATGTAAACCAGAAAATTCATATATTTGCAGTTTCTCAAGTTGTGATAACTATAGGGGGAGATTTATTGTATCAGGTAGTGTTACATATAAGAATACATTTATGCATAATTAAGGCTGTAGTTTTTGCTTGATGCTCATATTGGTTATGGCTAGCTGTCATCACTTTAACTGCTTGGCACTGTCTTGATTTCTGAGTAGAGAATAAAGAGCTAAGAGTGCGTAGAACTTCATATTCATTTGATTGTGCTGTTAATCGTACTAACAGACTATTGTGGCTGGGTGAGGGTTTGCCAGGAAGAGTCCAAGTCCAACGATCGCAGAACTGCAGTCTCCTGGGACTTCATCACAGTGTGGTTATATCATTTCTGATGTAACAACAGGTCGCACTTTGGATCTCCAGGTCATTTCTGAAGCTGTGACCAAAACCAGTGTGACCAGCACCTCCAACAGCACCTCAGCCCCTTCAGCTGTCATGTCTCCACTTATTTTTGACCAGTTGCATGACAACTATAATATGTCTCAAACCATGATCCTGAGACCACTGCTGCCTATTTCATCCATAACTGGCCTGAAAAGTATATTTTTAAAAAATCATTATATATTCTGGACTAGACGGGGCTCTCTCTTTTCTTTTTCTTCTCTGGTATCGGTATTCTCATTTTCCTCGTAATTTGTTTTATTTGTTTGGACAGTTTTTCCCTCATGCTTGACTTTTCCATACCTGAAGGAAACATGCTGCAAATAATTACAATATTTATGGGAAAGAGTTCATAGCAGACTGAAGCTTTAATCCGTAACCAGTAATTATATCCAGTAGGCTGGTTGTGTGATTAAATTTGATTAGTCAAAGAAGCTTCTGACTTATTCTCTGCTTGTACCAGATGTCTAATAATCGCTGCTGCATCAGTTCCAAAGTTGTAGCGCTGCAATCTACAGCCATGCACGTCTCTGTCACTGATGCTGCCCAGATGTACGCTTCACTTCAGGAATCATCTTGATCAGTGGCGCATATGAAACAAACGTGGCACCAGCTTCAACAGATGATGTGGATTCTTATAGACTTTTGGTATGTTTGTTAGCATACACCTTTAGATTCAACGGATTACAAACTAAATTTCTGATACTGTTTTTTTTTTTTTTTATGCAGCATTCAACTTGTATCATGGAACCTGTGTGGAATTTCACTCATTTGTTCTTTTTCCTTTCAGATGGGGTGGAATTGTGATGATTTGTCCTCAATATGTTGCGTACAGAATAACATTTGGGGGATTACATGATCCAAATGTTAAATCTAAAATAGCGCTTGTCTGTGGAGGAAAAAGACAAGAGTAGAAAAATAGAACCACATGACGCTGTTTTGACTTGATCCCACAAACATCAGTGGTTTTTGTTGCAGAATATTTTCTCATACACACCACAGAGGAATTAAAAAAAAAAAAAAACACAATAGAAGACTGAAATGTTTGTCTTTGGTTGCTGAACTCACTCTGTGCACATTTGTTGGAGAATAAGCAAAGGGAATTTGCTGAAAATACAGCTGGATGTTCTGCTATAGATGCTAAAGGGGGGAAAAAAAAGACCAAACCTAATCAAAGCAAATGCCATACATTACTTACACATGCCCAGGTCATGGCGAGCATGCAGACTGTTACATCCCAGTGACTCCCTCATTTAAGTTATGATTGGTAAGAACAAAAAGACAACCCCGGACCAAATGAGGATGCGTCATGCCACAGCCCAAAGCAAAGAACACAAAGAAATGCATAGCCTGCTTTGTTCAGTTTTTTCCTACTACAGCAGCAAAGTTTCCCTCATAATGTGACTAAGGCCATGTTCACGCTGCCAGTCATAATCCGAGTTTGAGCCTATCCAATCACGATCCAATCTTTCTGTCTGACCTTTGATTTTATATATTGCAAGTAATCAGGTCAAATTTGTGTGTTCCCGCTGATTTTTCTGCTGCTATGGTAACAAGGATGGATTTTAGCCAGATTTCAGGGTGGTGAACTGGTTGTGTTACCATTGCAAACATGGTACAAATTCTCTCCAAGTTACAAGAAAGTACCAGAGATGGAGGACAACCCTTGTGTACTGGTTTATTTCAGGTGGCTGTTGCTACCAGTAGCAGTGTGCGTGGTCCAGGCAGGTCAGCTTTTGGCTGGTAAAGAGCTTAGGTTAGTTAAAAGGGGAAAACCTCTGTTACTTTTGTTGCTCTGGGAGACATTTTTGTTGCGTTTCAAAAAAGGAAAAAAAAGACTAGTTTAAATTTTATCTGAGAAATTCAGACTGTTCAGACCGAGAACAATCTGTGCCAATACCTTTGGAATTGCAGTTAAAACCACTGTGTGTGGTTTGAAAAAAGGTTAAAGAAATAAATAAATTCACCAATCAGATCAGAGATTGTGTAAGAGGCTGCTGCTTAGCTATTATCTTTAAAATAAGAATTATTACATTGGTTGGGTCTTTATGCACAGCTCAGAAGTCAAGTCAAGAAAGTGCTAATTACTAAGTAGCTAAAGTGAAGACCACTATGCATTGAGCATAGCCAGCTGTCAATCAAAAGACCAGGCCCCTAACTTATTACTTTGTGATGTTATATAATTTTACCAAATAACACTAAAACACTTAACAATTCACCCCATGTTCATGGATGTGATATATAGCTGTAGAAACTACAGTTTGTTTGTTTTAATCAGTCTGTAAATACATTAATTTCTGCTGCAAATGTGGGGGGTCAATAGAAATTAACCTGCATTGCTCTGGAATAGAAAGCTGGTTGTCACCCCTTGGTTTAAACTGTCAAAAAAAAAAAATGTACAAACAGTCTTGATATGCTGAAACTGGGTTTTTGGACTGTCAGATTTAACATAAATTAATATCTTTGCAGATTGTTTGACTAAAAATATGTCAGTCTAATACATTTAGCTAAAACCGTAACCGAGTGTTGAAGGAATGCTGCAGTCAAAGAAATTAAGCACAATAATATCACACAGTTCTGAGAGTAAATGATTTAGTGACTTTCAGCCCTTCTGAATTTATACTCTAAAAAAATGAAGCTGATTAACAGTGGTGGTGCTGCAGCATAGCTCTCTCCCTGCACAGCCTATTCTTTGATGTTGTTGTTTTTGTATGTTGCACCGCCCCATCATTTGAATATCACACACAGGGGGCCCCTACTTGGCCACTTGCTGCGCCTTTGTTGCCGTGATTAAAGCAGGTGTCGCGCAGGGTTGTGTTTGTTAATGACAGTTTGCATTTAAATAGCTGTCATTCGTCTGTCAAGGGGAGGGGAGGAGCAGGAAATGTTTGTTTCTGGGCCTCCAACGTACTCAGAATGCATCTCTTTTACATAAGCTTAACCTAGCTTTGCAAATGAGCAGGCAAAGTTTTGCAGCAGTGTACCTGTAAAGACTCTTCTGATGTTGGCAAGTGATGAAAGTCCAAACTTGAAAATCAAAGTGCAAGCTAACCCAGTTGAAATTGTTGACTTGTAAGTATTTGTTTATAGGCTTAAGATCTGTATATATTTTATTCATGTACATTTCCGTTTCCTGCATAGAAGGCTCAAATACCCTCATCAAGATAAAAGCGGTCAGTCAGTTCAGATAACTACACAAATGTTCTTATTTAGTTAGCACTGTGCAACGATCTAACTATAGTTTATTGTCCTGGGCCTACAACTTTTTTAAATTGTTGATGCTTTTCTAAAGTGCTCTTCACGTTAAAAATTTTAGTTGGCAAAAGTAGAGCTGTTTGGAATAAGACGGCGTACTGTGGGGATTTGTCTAGTTAGTTGCTTATAAATATCTAAAATTGATATCAATTAAATTAAAAACATGTGAAATCTCATTCAGCTTCATCATCAATATGATTGACACAAGCAACCCTAAAATAAATAAGAGCGTTGGCTTGGATTCCATAGCCTTTAAGTAATCCATACATTATCTGTACATGCTTAACCCTATTCAGGATCGGGGGGGGTCTATTCTTTGGGCAGAAGGTAGGGGTATGCATGGCAAAGCTGCCCATATTTGGCAAGAGCACATGTAGACAAGCATCCACAAAAGATCTTTAGGGTCACCAACCAGCGTTGCCGTGTATGTTTTTGGTGTGTGGGAGGAAACAATGATGCCTGGAGAAAACCCACGTAAGGTAAGGAAGAACATACAAAACTCACTGCTGGTGATCAATGTGTCCTGGAGTTATGGCTCTTAGCCCAGAGAAGGAAACTGTTCCCATCTTGAAATGTCCATTTCCATTGTATTTGAAATAATATTTGAATGCTTTTAGGAAATGTCTAATGCTTACAGTCTCTGAAATGGGAGTCCAAAGTCACTTTGGGTGGTCTTGGGACAACTGCATGTCGCCTTTCAACACTGTCACACAACAGCATTGATGGGCCTAGCTCACAGACCTACAATGGGCTTTGTGACAGAGGTGACTAAGAGTCTCAAAAATGGAAGGACAGAAGAAAAACAAAACAAAACAAGAGTGTGACCAAGCAAGAGATGGAACAAGAGGGAAAGCAACTTAACCTCCACACCAATATGGAGATCCTCTGAGCTACAAAATAGCAGAAGTTGCTTTGTGGTTTTGTAAAAGCTTTTAAGCTTTTGTTAAAGCCTGTACTTCCAACCTTTTATGGCAGTATGTTGCTGTTGGAAATCTGCACAGGACAGAATTTTACCCAGTGATGCAGCTGAAAAGCATCAGTGGTAGAGAAGAGGTTGTCTTCACTGGAAATGAAAGATCACATTTTTTCCAAGTGGGTAATAACTACTGCGACTGTGATGAGACTGAATTGCAACTAATAAGCCAATCATTTTTTTCTCATGCATAATGTACAAAACGTCAAGCACGTAGAAAAGTCACTTTTTTAGCAGATTCCATCCACCAATGCTTCACTTTCCACTGCCACTGTTGTCATGTTTCCAATACATTTGTCAGAAGAGGTGTGAAAAAGACCTATGAAGGTCAGTGTCACATATTTAATTACTGAAAGCAGCCTCCAGTGTTGGTAATTTTGCTGGAAACCGAATAGACTTGTTTTAGACTTGTTTTAGGCATCAGTTCAACAATTAAGTGGTTGTCTTTGAGTGAGCTGCTTTGCCAACATATTGAGGGGAAGACAGCTGTAATGAGATCACCTGCCAGTGTCAAAAAGTGTTGTGTGCAAACAACTATTTAACAGGCGAATGGAGCCTGTGCATGACTGTGAATGCTTTGGGCTGTTGTGGCAAGTGGTTTGGAAAATAATAAGGCAAGTATGTATCACTCACACCTTGTGGAGAAGTGGTCAGCTGTCTTTTACCCATCCATCATTCTCTGGCGCATATCTGGGACTGGGTCATAGGACAACAGCCGTAGCAGAAAGCCTGCAATGTCCCTCTTCCCAGCCACCATCTCTGGTAATCATCCATCTTGTTTCAGTCAAAGTTGTCTATTTTATCTTGACATGCTTGACTTATGCCAATCCATGATGCTAATTAATATCACTTTTTGTATATATATATATATATATATATATATATATATATACACACATACATACATACATACACACATGTATATAAATCAAATCTGTGGAAAACATCCTCATTTGACTGTGCTGGCCACTAATCAAAAGACCACAGTCCATATTTTCTATATATTTGTTGCTTTATGTAATTTTTCCTGATGTGGTCCAAAGATAGATAAGTAAATCATCTCTCTGTACAGTTGTTATTGATGTGAAATATAGCTATGGAGGTTAAAATGCTGTGAGCTTTTTTAATTGTTGAGCTGTTTATTTATTTATTTCTGCTGTAAAGTTGAACATATCACAACAACTAATCAAGAAGTGTGCAAACAGAACAGTGCTAGATGGGAAATGACTTGTATGCCACTGAAAAAATCTGGAGACCAAAACTGAAAACAAAAAGGTGCACCATAAGATCGTATATCTGAATATTTGAGTATCCGGGTCCAATCCTTAACATGTGACAAAATTTAATTGTATGTATGACACTGCCTGTCATGACACTGCGTGTCGACAATAACAAAATGTTTTATAAAGACACAAAGGAAACTAACAGCTAAAAATCTAACAGATTCTCACAGAGGTGTTAACTCTAATCACAGCGTTGGACCCATATGTCAAGGACAATTGTATTGTCCTTGAAATGCAAATTCCTCATTAAAACAACAGTCTCTCAACTACTCTGTTTTTTTTTTTTGTTTGGTTTTGTTTTTTTTTAGCCCTTGACAGGTCAGCCTTAGTCATTCATTCATGAGTCACTTTCATCATAGAAAAGTTGCTAAAACAAAGTCTAACAAGGGGAAAATTGCCTTCTGGAAGTAATTAGCCGTAATCATGCTGCTGTTTAGCAACTAGTGGCAATAGCTTACCTTCACTCTTAATCACATTTTGTTTATAAGCACCCAAAGGGTTTGAAATATTTAAATAAAAGGAACTACTACTTCTGAAGTACCTTTAGTAAAGCATGAAACATGTTGAGCAACTAAACAGATGGTCCAGAAATGCCCTTTGGCACAAATTATTGTACTTTGATGACATTAGCATTGCTACTATTAAAAATGCCATCTTAGCTTTCTGTCTTTTTGAGAAAAACATGTCTGCTTTCTCATGTGTGATAAGCTACCAAGTCAGTTAGAGATCTGCCCCTCGAGTCCTTCACCTATTGTTTTACAAATACTGTATACATCTAGTCTGAATCTAATTCTGTTTATTAGCACTGGAAAACCAGGTTGCTCATTACACTCGCCTATTGATCGCTACAGCCTGACAGAAGGGAGATTAGCAGTCAACTTTCAACACCTCAATCAATAATCATTTCCCTAATTGGGTATTAGCAACAAAAAAAGTGAACCTACTTGTCATACAAACAAGCCAAAAAAGACTAAAATTCAGTTTATTGAAGCACAGCCCTGTGCTGTTATTCATCTAAAGCTTGCTCTTGCACCTTTAATCTTAAATTAGAGAGTGTTGTTCTTGTTAAGGATACAGGGTTTGAGCTTTCCATGAAATACTTTAATCCAGGACTTATTGAAAAATGCTGCAAATGTCACAGGACAAAATTACATGTATGCATTCATTTGCACATTTTGTTGTGAAGAATTTTATTCGAGAAAAATGTATCCAGTAATATGTGTCATTTTTAAAACTAAAATGCCAAGTATATGAAAAATAAAACTGGTCCTGTGACCCGTTTGAAGTGTTTAGATCAGGGGTGTCAAACTCAGTGAAAAAAAAAAAAAGTGATTTTAAGACAAAAAGTTGAAATTATACAAGATGCAGTTTTACAAGTGTCGTAATTTTATGTCAAAAAGTTGACATAGATAAGAAATCTTATTTGAAGTTAAAAAAAAAAAAAAGGAAAAAAGATGTGGTATCACAAAATTTTCCATTTTCCATTTTGCTCATTTTGTTTTTAAATTTGCAATTATACATGAAAAACTTGTGATTTTAGTGCAAAAGCCTCAATTTTGTGAGAAAAGTAGGGAATTTTGTGAAATTTGAGCTTTCGTAACAAAAACTCACTTTTTAAATTTATTTTGAACTCAGTCCAGGACAGTAGCAGGAAATCTGGCAACATAGCTGGGTGAGGAAGTAAAGAGCAACTGGCCCTTTAATGGTAACCATGGTGATGATGTGGCCCGGGACAAAATAAGAGCTCCACACCACTTGTTTAGATGAAAGTTCAGGCCAGCCTACATAGCAATGCTGGAAACACAGGGGCAGCAAATCAGAACAAAGTCCGTGTTTGAGCCCCTAGCATAAGATGCAACAAAGTGGACCTCTAGTGGTACAAAGTTACAATACATGCTAGCCCATCCCCACTCATTATTTTCAGTGGCTCTTTATGTGGTCACAAGTGATATTCTTGCATACAGTGGCTTAAGACACAACATTTTTATGAAATATTTTCTCAAAGCTGTGCCTCTCCAGCATACTCCAAAGCAACTGAGTGGTCTTTGCATTCTTTGGTCGCACATGACATTTATCTGCAATTGATTTGTCACAGACACAGTGAACTGCATACAGCACAAACACATTCTCTCTCTTCTCTGCTTGCATACTTTCAAAGAAATCACAGGTCTCCTTGCTCTATGAAATAAATTGAAAAAAAAAGAAAAATGTCCATTTGAAACCAAGAGTGTCCACTTCATTTACAGGAAATACAAGGCGAAGCTACTTTTGGAGGCAACAGCACTTGAGTGGATGCCTCATCCATTACCACTAATAGCTTAGCTTTTGTGAAATGAGAAGTGTGCAATGCAACATAGAACATAAATCTACAAAAACAGAAAACTAGTACTGAATATGATGTGTAAGGGGGCATCACTCACTATTCATCCGGGGCTTTGTACATCAGTGCCTTCCCAGCCTTCTGCTGACTTCCTTTGGTTATTCAAGGCGAAGTAGACGGGATCAGCATGACAGCATTATTCCTCTCATTCCAAATCAGTACAGATAGATGTGTTCATCTTTCTTTTGGAGCCATGTGATTTATGACACATTCACATGTATGCATTGTGCTCATAATCTACGTCTGTCCCCTTTAGACTGGGGTGAGTTGGCAAAATGCTTCTATATAGCACTTTCCAGTCTGTGCAGCAACATTTGCTTCTCAAACCACTGCATATGTCTTTTTCCCTCTTGGCATAATGTTAACACAGGCCTAAATGCTCCAGACTTGCAAATCGAACAAATCATCTGCCTTCATTGATTTTTGCACACCTGCTGGTGATCAATTCATCAAGAGTCAATGATTAGCAGCAAGTGGCTTTAACTTACCCTCTTGAAGCCTGTGGAAGCAGTAAGAAAGCACTTCATTTACAAAAATGAAGCCAAAAAAGGAGAAGAAAAATTGTCAAATGAAACGATTAAGAGGGGTATACTTCACTTTTGCATATAATTGATACCAAAGTCATTTTCATTTCTGCATAGCTGCCTCACCTTGATGATAGTACATCAAGGAAATCAATGTAAACTGTGGTGTTTCTGCATTTACTATACTACTATGTCCAAATGTCAGTTTCAGACTACATAGTCGCTCTTGCTAGAATATTTAGACATTACGTAACACGTGATACCAATGTGGTCCGAGTTCAAAGGTAAACCCAGATGAAATAAACGAGTAAACTTACTAGTTCATCACGACAGGTTTAGGGAATTAAGCAAAAGTCCGAACAGACAGAAATCTAAAATAGCAGGACAAAACAGAAAACCGAGCAGGGAAGCAAAGATGACAAATGGGAGGGCCAGTTAATCAGTGAAATAATTAATACAGGAAACAAAACTACAGGTAAAACACAAGCAGAACAAAGAACACTTACTGTGGGAGGACTATTTACTGTGATCAATCTCATTTAAAATATTTAGAACTTGAAAAGAAAATTATTCACAGTTGCTTGGTATTTTCCAAAAGCAGCAAAAAATCTCATTTTCTACTGCCGCAGTCTGTGATCAGTGGTTCAGAGCCTTTGCTTGTTTCTTTGCATCTCTTTCTGCCGTGTTATTCTATTTATCCAACATGAACTCTGAAGAATTTCTAGTTTATCTTGAGGCTAAAGCGTGGGTCCTGACCGGACGCAGCGGGGGACGGTTATAAGGACTAGCAGTCTGTGCCTTGAGCTAGCGTTGACAGCAGGGGAGACACGGCACCCCTTCCCCTCTACCAGTTCATCCAGCTCCCGGAGGACTGCTGGTAAACACTGCGCACCAACCCTGAGGCCAATTAGCCTGCAAGATCAGCCTAGTGAGAGGCCTTTTGGAAAGGGAAGGGGGAATTAATTCAAAGAGCAGACTCTGTGAGAGTTCAGCAATCCTAATGGCTAAAAGAGCTTGGGTCCTAAGGGGACCATTCAGGCTTTCAAGAAACAGAAAGGAGTTTTATTGTTCACAAAAAAAAGTGTTGAAATAATGCTCCATGGTGGTTTTACATAATCATGCGGTGTTACAATATACAAATTAACACAGGAATAGAGGTCTTTGCACCATATCCACCCACAAACTGAACATCTCTCCACCAACCAACGCACACTTTACTTCTGCAAAGATTTGTGATATTTCATCCTCTTTTTAGCATCCGCATTGCAACTAAAAAAAAACAATGTGGTTCATGAAAAGTGTGGGAAACTACAATTAACAATGGAGCCCATCAGAGACATAATGGTTAATTAGCGTCACGCGGTATCCAGGCAACAGTTCCAGGCTGCAGCATGAAATAAGCAATACAGTGCAGTTCTTGTAGACTCTCCACTTGACCTCTGCCTGGACAACCTCTCTGTAACTATCATGTTTACTGCCAGATACCAAAGCCACAGCTACAGCAAGTTGCTTTGCATGGTTTCTTTTAACAGTTTTACAAGACAGTCTTTCTTTTTTTTTCCTGCAGTGTTTTTATTTGTCTCTCACTAAGAGTATTTTTTTTTCCCCTCCAGCAGACAAAGTACAGCTGCAAAATACACAAGCCGAAAAGAAATTGCTCAGGAAAACAGTGGAAAATAGAATTTGAGCAAAAGAGATGTTTTCATCTAAGGTTACAAACATCCCAAAGCTTACAGACAAGAGATCAGATCTAGAAACTAACGTAGGCCTACTGTCAGACTGAGAAACACAAAAGATGAATTTTTATTTTTTTGGTCCTGAACTGAACCAAACATTAACCTGGGAGAAAAAAATGATTTAAAAAAATTAAAAAGAGAAAAATCAGACCATAGCTCTGCTTTTCTGAGAACTGGACAAACTACAGGTACCTTTGAGGCCTCTCTTCCATCGTACTGCATGACCTCTGACCCCAACCAAGTTCATCCAAGATACAAATAATTAATTTTACATCATTTTCTACCCTCAAAGAATCATAACGTACAACTGCAGTGCTGCAGACTGTTTATCACATTGCTCGAAAGCAAGAGTGTCAAACTCCCAGGATGCATCAATCACTATGGTTACCATTAAATGACCAGTTATTTATTTATTTTAAGCAACCAGTGATGTTGTCAGATGTCTGCCCAGTTCCTGGATTTTTGGATATTTGTGATACACGGAATTAAGCATCAGTATCCTCACTTTTTTTTTGGCAAACAAAATAAGAGACCTAACGCTTTCAAAATAATCAGAGTGTCACGAGTAGAAGTCATGTTTGATGTGACTGTATTAAACTGTTAATGTATCTATTTTCTGATCATCAACATACTTTACTGACACAAAATGTGACATGTCATTGTTTACACGTCTCCAAAATGATTGTTATATGATCGATTGTCTGATAAAATGTAACCCTGTTTCAGCTTCATGAAGGGGAGGAGACAGAAAGTGGTTCAGAGAGTCAGTTGCCATGGTAACAGACTCACTTACCTCTGTTTCTGAAACCGGCTCAGCTAAACCCTCTGGTTCAGTAACCTCACTTTGTGAAACGGAAAACTCATAGTTTCCCTGAGTTCCAGTTCAAGATACTCGGAGTTTCTACGTAGCCCGCTTTCTGAAACAGACCCCTGGATACATAAAGGAGACCACAGTGCTCAGGCTAAAGACACCTAGTGGTGAATGAAAGAACTGCAACACAACCTATTTCCAGAAGATTCAACCAAGAAAAAAAAAACAGCTTAATGAACAGAGCTGTAAAGACACCTGAAAGGAGATTTTTTTCTTTTTTTTGCTCTTTTGTACTGTATCCTTATGCTGTCTTGACATTTCATTCATACCTCAGAAAACTGTGTCAACCTCTGAGAAAAAAAGGGGGCAGAATAATTCTCCCTTTAAAGTCTGATTAAAGCAGAAAAATGTATTCTGAGCCCGTCATGTTACAGATAAACGTGTAATTAAACTATCGGCCAAACATTAATTATTGAAATATTTGCCAAGTGTATAAATTAGGTTTCAGTTTAATGAGAAAATGAGCACTGCTCACTTTTAGCAGCCGCTGAGGATGCTGGCAGACAGACTTCAGACCAGCTTAAATAAACTTGGGCCAACAAGCAAACAGAGTGGGGTTTATTTTAACTGAACCAAACACTGCAGACATTAATGAGGGTGATATAAAGTAAGTATAGCTTCCAGCTGTGGACTAAATTGTTAACATTGACATATTTTGCAAGCATTTTCCTCCAATAATACTTCTGAGCTGTCGGAACTCTGAGCAGGTAAGTGAGAGAGGGAACAAGTCAGACTGATTGTGAAATGTATGTACTGGAAGAAAAAGATGTGTTATGGGTTAATTGTTGAAGTATTTTGATTGCCACCCCCATCATCAAGGGTGCTTTCACACCTTAGCTTGTTTTCCTAATCACTTGTTGCCAGAGAGGAACATTCAAAAGTACTGAAGGTGCCGAAAGCACATCATAGAACATTACAGCAGGTTGCAAGCATTAATGGAGAAGTCTCAACAATGTTTAATGGAATCACAAAATCATGTGATTCTTGTTTTTTGGTTTTGCAGGCTTTCTCGTCAGAAGGACCTCGCTGCTTCTTTTGGGGTTTCAGACCAGTTGTTTTGGTTCAGAGTGTGTTTGCTGTGTTCACATTGAGCCAAATGAATAAACTAATGTTTAGTTTAGACTGACTAACTTGGCGGAGTAACAAATTATCTTACTTAAACTTTACTGGCCCTCAAATCCTTGACTGGAACCCTAACCAAAACCTTTGGGATGAACAAGATTCCAGCAGAACAATTGTCAGCGTTTCGACCTCTAATACTACTACTGGTGAAATTGGAAGAAATCTGTGAAGCATCTGTGAATCCAAACTCTTTTGGTTTGGTGTTTATGTCCATGGTTTTAGAATAAGATGTTTAACAAACACTTATGGATGTCATAACTGCAATGTTTTTTTTGTTTGTTTGTTTGTTTGTTTTTGCCACGGGCTATTCATGCACTTTTCAGTTCTTCTGCTGTGTTTTTTTTTTTTAAATTGCCATGTTCATAAAGGGCTCCCCCTCTCTGGAACACAGCTCTCTTATCCAAATCAGTGGGGATGAATGTGGCGATTTCTCTGCTGCAGTGTCAAAAGCTTAACTATTGATGTGCACTCATAGACATCAATAGATGATACAGTTTGGCTTTAACCACAAACTCTATAAGAAGAGCTGGACAAATCCCCTGTGACATCACCCATGGATTTCTGTAGAGTGCTTTCAAAGCCTCTTTTTCTTCGTCAATACCAAAAGGACATGGACACTGAAACTAGTGCTGAAGACTCCTTTAGCCGAGCCACGCGGCAAATGGCCCATTTCAAATGTTGAAACATCATATACAACTGCAGAGTTCTCCCATTTTGTTCTTCCCTGAACGTTAAATCATTGCCTCTTCTTCTCCGCACAGAGAGATCTTTCCACTTTACTCAAATCACTTCAGACATGACGAGATGGATGTGTGGCTTCTTTTCTTTGGGCCGATGTTATTTACACTCTGCAGCATCGCAGTAGTGCACCATGGATGCTTGAAGGTAGAAAATGATGAAAAATAAATGATCTGCATCACTTGTTTTGGCTTACTCCATTCTTTACCAGAAGTTTTTTTGTTTTGTGTGTGTGTGTGTAAAAAAAACAAAACAAAACAAATCCAAATGCAACAGGTTAATTCCACCTTGTGGATAAAAATAGCATCATTTTGTGGTACTCCCTTAGCCTTTATTATAAATAAATTTGTAGTATTATGATTTACCTGATGTGGTACAAAACAATCCACCACGTGTACAATTGTCATGGATGTGAAAACCATTTTTTGAACCAGGCTGTAAATAGTCACCTAGTGGTCAGTTGAGGAATTGCGACAAAACCTACCCAGAAGTGGGAGTGGGTTGCCGCTTGGCTTTAACCTTTCTGGATCTGGGTCTTACTTGGGCTTCAAAATGCTCACTGAGCTTTTCCTATATGCAAACAATGTCCAGTTGTCACTCCTTATGTTAAAAAATCCCATAATTGTCAGCAGAAATAGGAATAGAAAATCTTGACGACGTTGCAGAGCTCCTGCAGCAGTGCAGACTCACAGTCGGACGTATTTGTGAATGAACGATCCAACCCTTGGTGTGTTACGGCATCATGAAAATGTTGCACAAAAAGGCTGAATATCAGTTTTAAGAGGTGAAAATGCCTGTTGGGAGGGTGAAGTGGTTGGCTGGGGTTAGGAAAAAAAACAAAAAACTGACTGGCTCATGTGAAGAAGACATTAAAAATGTAGAAGGACGCACGAAAACAGCTTCTTCATGAGATACTTTGAGATGCACACAATATGAAATGATTTTGACTACTTCCCATTTTGCCATGAGGCCGGGTCGATGGCCTGTAAATGAGATGACTGAGGTGCTACAGGTGAGGGTACGGCTCCTGTCCTCACCTCCAGCTCTGTCCTGACGCTTTCTCCACGTCATTATACGGACATTTTTTCAGCCAGCTGTTGAGACACGCTCAAAGGCCGCTGGGAGAATCCATGCCCTGAAACATTCTTTAGTTATCCTTCGTGTCATACTGGTGATTGTGGATTTTCTGCCAGATTCAGACCATAAACCTTCACAGACACAGGCAGCCTAACGAGACATAGGCATGTCTGCTCCAAGATGCCAAAGCCGTGGCTTCTTTCTGCCTTCAGAAAATGAGAGGAGCTTCTTTAAAAATGTCACTCTATAACAGAAGCCTGCTTGTCCCCAAGGATACTGAGCCGGTACGGTCTGCCAGTCTATCACACAGGAGCATGCCGCTTTTGTGACAAACTGGCAGACTAACATCCTTCATTTCTCCAGCTCCTCTGCGCTCTTCTTCTTCCCAGACAATCGTCACAACAAGCCATTACTACACAGCGTTCCCCGTTGCTTTTTTTTTTTTTTTTTTATGTTTGTTTGATTCGGTGCAGAGCGCTGGTGGATATCAGCGCTCCAACACTCCACATTTGTTAAGAAAACATTTTAAATATACAGCAGAGCTGTCAAAACACTGCATGAGGTCAGAATACAGATTTTTAATTACTTTGCATAGAGCTCCGCACATGAGTACAACAAATATCCTCGCCAACCCCCAGATCATTTGCTTGCAGCAGAAGAGCTGTGCTTCGTAAAAGTTTGCCAAAGGACAGACTTATGTGCTGACTCTATTTTAACAGGTGAGCCGCCTGGCCACCCTTAAATCCTTCAGAGGCTGTATCCATTACAGGATCCATGAAAGGTGGGTGAGAAGCAGAGAGCATGCGGCGCTGCTTCACTGCACACCGCACAAACCCTCTTTGCACCCAGACTGGCAGTTGTTAAATTCACACCCATGTCAGTCTTCTTCACCATTTAGAGGCCTGTCAGGCATCTCGTCCTGAACAAAACTTCTCTGCAGTCACTGATGTCTCAGAATGAAACCACAAAATAATTCTTTTCTGTCTGTTGAACAGCCTGGAGGATACACAGGGGACCTCGCATTCAAACAAGTTTAATATCCATCCTGTTTTGTACTCGTAACAGCACAGCATGATGGAGGGAAGTGAATCATTGTGCCCCAGTGGCATGGAAGTACCCAAATATGCAAATGTGTGAGTTGGTGCAATAGATTATTCAAATGCGTGAGCGTGTTGCCTTTAGGGCGGCCCCTCTGCCGAGCCGTGGTCACTCTCCGTGTGTAACAAACCCCTCGTGCTGTGTTTCCCTTCCAATGGGGGTGGGGTGTGGACTTTTGCAGACACTCGGTTGATACAAGGTGACAAGGTTTTGCTGGGAGACTAGTACATCACCCACACAAGAGATGAGGGGCTGCTTGAGATCCTTTTTCCCCCTCCATGACTTACAGGGAATAAAATTGGAACAAAAATAGCTTCTTTTTTGCATGTTTCTCGTCAACTAAAGATTTCAGATTATTTGCAAGGTATTTTAAAACCAAACCATGGTCTTTTTTGTCGCCTTAACCAGCTAGACCTGACCAGCTTTGATGTTTCCATCCTAGTTTTTAAAAGTTATTTCATACAAACCCATGGGAGATATATTTCAATAAATATAAATATTGTCACCATGAAGCCCTTTATATACCACATATTATTACACCATATATTATATCACTTGTATGGATTATATAATCAGAAAGTGTGTCGGGTTATCAGGGACGTGAGGACCCCAATGCACTAGATGAGGGAAGCAATGTTTAGTATTTATGATCCTCAGAATGAGAACTTTACGGAGCAGGTCTAAATAGGAATGGGGGAACTGGAAAGACACAGTATGAACCAGCAGGGAGAGAGAGAAGAAGCAGCAAGAGCTGACCAAATGGCAACCATCCCACTTCCAGGTTGAAGCTCAACGAGGAAGTACGTTTTATTGCAGTTCCTTGACTGACCACTAGGTGTTGCCTCCAAAACAGAGCAAATTGTCATTGAGTCCCATGTTGAAAGTGACAAATTTGCAGCAGAATTAAACATAATTACAGCCTGGGACAAAAATCGATTTTGGTATCCATAGTTCGATGTTACATCCATGACAACTGTAGGAGGGCTGACATTTTTGTACAACATCAGATAAAGTACGTTAAGCAATGAAGCTGACCACTCAGATGCCCGGAGTCACTTAACATGCTTGAATGAGAGCCAACCATTGGCTCTGCAGTTGGCTTTGACAGCTTTGGCCCACCTCTTTGCAACACGGCGCCGCGCACTTCGAGAAAAAAATTGGAAGCTCTCGGTAGAAACCAACGGCTGATGTCACTTCAGGATTTGTCCATAGTTATATACCATCAATGGGGCTGATCTGACACAGATGAAAATGATTAGGAAGGATGGGATCAGGGAGGTAAAGGAAAATAAAGCACTGATATTCGTAAATCTTAGGATATTGATCAATATTTATCCATTATGTCCCCTTCCACTTAAGACATTTAAAACTCCTTACAGACCTACATACAATTCTTCATAAGTCAGTCTGCGCATCACACACACTAATTATATAATTACATAACTGAGCAGAAAGCACTCCTGTCTCTTTCTCGCTCTCTGTTGAGCAGTTTTCTTTACTTTCTATGTAGGTTGTTAATACGTGAGCCTAATGTTTGTATGTCTGGCCACAACATATTCCACTACACACGCATTTACATACGTCACAACACAGCACACAAACACTGCAGGAATCACCGTACCGCACACACACCGCACCATCACTGTCTTGTCTCTTTGTCTGTCCGGTCCTTTCATGTTTCACTCTTGGTGATTTTATTCCTCTCTGACAGAGTCAGGCTTTCAGGCGTTAATAAAATATGTTAGATCAAACTGTCAAAGAGGTCTCGTGAAGGACACGTCACTTACACTTGCACCTACGAGCAAACAAAGGAGAGAAAAATCTGCTTCAAGATCAAAATGCATATATATCTGACTTTAGAAATGTTTTGCCAAACCATGGCATTAACCAGTAATTCATGTGTATGTATATGT
>JBAMYA010000013.1:12906116-12935722 GCA_037176975.1 Arrhamphus sclerolepis
GTCCCGCCCTCTGGTCCTCGTCAGCACACGAGCAGCTGAATTCTGTAATAATTGTAAACTTGAAATACTCTTTTTAGAAAGACCAGAGAGCAGGGCATTACAATAATCTATTCTACTACAAAATAAAAGCATGCATCAGCGCCTACATGCTGGTAAGAGAGAGAAAAGGGTGGACTGGCGATATGTTTAAGATGATAAAATCCTGTCTTTGTTACATTTCTAATATGTGGAATAAAATCCAGCTCAGAGTCAAAGAGAGCACCCAGATTTCTCACACACTGACAAGATTTAAAATTTAGCAGTTTTGGTAAAATGATCTCTCTCTTGTTCTCAGGACTGATAATTAAAAGTTCAGTTTTGTCCTGGTTGAGCTGTAAGAAATTATGTGCCATCCATGACTTAATCTCTAAAATACAGTTTAAAAGAACATGAACTGGACACAGACTTCATTTATCCCATCCAAATGCACTGAATGCAGGTCCTTAGGTAGTATTAGTCCAGGTACTACTAGTCCAGATAAAAGTAGTCCAGGTACTACAAGTCCAGATAAAAGTAGTCCAGGTACTACCAGTCCAGATAATACTAGCTGCTTGGAAATTGACATTTCATGACACTGTTATTTAAATGATGTCACAGTTCTGTTGGGAGCTTGGACTTCAAACATACATTATTTTTAATTTTTGTTTTTTATAAAGGAGACTGAAATATAATGATTTGATAATTAAATTTTAAGAGGCTCTTACAGATTACACAGTATTATTTCTTTTATTCACACAGATTTAATTACACTGTAGTTTGTCTGGAGTTTTCTAAAATCTGTCAAGTCCATGTAAACCTTTTTCTGTTTTGAGTTCATGAGTACAAAGTTGTTTGAGATCGAGCTCTTTTAAAGGTTTCATCAGAGAGGAAGCTCTATGTACCTGGTGAAATGAGACTGGTTGATGCTCTGGCTACACTGGTTGGTGGTATGCTTATCCAAGAACCAGTCGTATTTATTTTGTTTTCCGTTCCGGCCTCAAGAAATTGAAGTCGAATTCAGATGACCCAGACAAATTATTTGTATCAAAGAGGAAAATAAGTTTGATGGGTGGTCAAACTAATATACTGGGCCTTTCCCCGTGATAGTGCTCACTCTAAACTTTGTCCTTTTTTCTCTTTTTATTTCTTCCTTTAGTATTTTTGCAAGCATCGAGGTGAAGAGCTTCAGCTCCACCAGGGTGAAAAAGCTGAATGTTGTTCTGATCACGCAGAAGAATCCTGTGTAAGATTTTCCTCATCTATAAACTTAAAAGACGAACTTAAATTGGGCCAATTGCACTTACATTTTATATATGTATTTATTTTTTAAATTTTTTGTCTTGTTTGTCCATCCCACCTCTTCAGGACAAACTGCACAAATGGATCTTTAAAGGACCTGCAGGAGGAGCTGGATGTTGGGATCCAGTACAGCTGCAAAGAAGTTCCTGAGTGAGTCCAGTGCTTCTGGAAAGAGCTTATGACACGTGTGTTTCTGTCCTCTGACAGCAGATTTGACTTCTTATTTCAGGTCTCAGATTGAGGAATGTAGCTCCAGCCCAACGAAACCCTGCGGATCCTGCTGGTAAAAATGTCTGACCGTATCAAATAAGGCAGAAAATACCTGCTGCTGCTGCTGCAAAAAAAAAATCTCATGTTTTGTAAACAAAATTATATTTTGTACTTGGAGGGCCAGTTTGATAGTGGGAATTTTTTTTTCTCACAAAGGTTTATTTTATTGTTTGAGGGTTTGTTGGAGGAACCTTTTTATTACGTGCTGTGTTTTGTAAAAATACTGATGGTTCCAGCTCTACTTGCTGGTGAAATTTGCCACGTTTCTGAATAAAGTGCTAAAATATGAGGTTTTGTTTGTCTTTGGGTTTTAGATGAAAGTTATCAGACTAAATCTGAGACAGCTAAAACATATTGGTTCATTAAGAACAATTGCTTGAGCTTATATCACTTGTTCTGTGAGCAAGTGTTTTCTTTTTTTTTTTAGGTGGAGGCAACCAAAATTAAGTGATAAAAATAAAAATCACAGCGGTCTGTTAGTGCAATTAGCACAAGACATAAGCTCAAGAAAAGCCAGTGGCTGTGTGTCAAACATGTCAAATGATAACCGGCCATCTGATTGGTCAGCTGGAGGCTGACTGTAGGCAGAAAATCTTTACTTATCACAACTTTTGGAATGTGATCTAGGCCTGAAATTAAAAATGAAAAACATATTAACAAACAAAATGGAGCCGATGACAAAAACCAACAACATGGCTACACGATAGCTTGAAACGTAGCACTCCCTCCCTCCGTCTACACAGACGTCTACACTGACGACAGTGGTTCTAGGTAGTTTTAGGCACGTGGCCTCATCAGACCTCAAGTGGGCAACAAGTCAGTGAAGAAAAAGAACGTTCATTTACCACCCTGTAGTTCTCTTAGGGTCTTGGATTACTTAGATGCCACCTACAACTTCTCACATACCTCCATCCTCCCACCATTCCTACTGGGGAGTCTTCAACAACGTTGAGGTCACCTAGCGCTACACACCGAAATACTTCGGATTGGACATGTCCAGATTGGGAGACTACTGCTTCCCTCAAATGGTCCTTTTTGGTGAGCTGTCCTTCAGTGTGAACATGTATCCACTATTTACTTGACTGTTTTCTGTCTTGATGACACGGGTGATCAGAGTCCATCAGTGTCAGGCGAGTAAAGGATTTTTGCCTTGGAAAAGGGTGCCTGGGTACTCTAGTATGACAGAGCTTAAGCAGCTTTGCAGAATGAATGAATACATTTTTTTCAGCAGTGACTTTGACACAGAATAAAGAATATATTTGCTGCCAAACGTACATCCACACATCCATCTATCAGTAGTCTCAGACTGATTGCACAAGGGTTATATACACAACCTTTGACCAGTAGCAAGGTGCCTGTGATAGAGCTGGTACATTGCGAGACATTAGGTTGTTCTGTTACAGTTCTCCAAGATCATACTTCCTCAGAGCTTTTGTTTTGTTAAACAACCCATCCTCTTAGATGGACCTAAAAATAAAGGTAGCCATCTCTGTTGGCGTGATTGTTTTGATTGCTGTGATTGTAATTCCACCATCAGTGCTCCTCTCTCCTCGAACTGTCCAGTTCAGGGCAGCATTCAGTAAGAACTGCAAGTCCTTCCCACAGACAAACCAAAGGTAAGCCGCTCCATATTCAAAATAGGATTCTGTTTAATCAAACGGTACAACCAGCGAGTGCTCATGCTCATTTATTTATTTTTTTTTCCAGCTGTGAACATCTGTTAAGTACGTTTGAGAGGACCTATATGGGGCTGGACTCGTGCAACTTTCCCATGAATGCCTATGACCAGCTCTTTGAGGAGAACGCCTTCACACATTCGTGTGGCAAAGTATACCTCACTATTTCAAAATGCCAAACTTATCTTAGTACCACAATGCACAAGTTCTGATATTATGGTATAATTCTGGGGTTAGACGATGTTCTGGAGCGACACAAAAGGTCTGGTCCATGCGTTCACCAAGAAAAGGAATCATTTTATCACTCTAGAGGACACGCTGCTGGGCCACATAATGGATGGTCTGACCTGGTGTAGCAAGAAGGGCAGCAAAGGTATGAACAGGTTCAGTTGCAGATGTCACATTTTTGTTCTTGCATGCGAGAAAACTATTTAAGATGGAGATCGTGGTGGGTCCTGTGAATATATCTTGGGTCTGTCTTAGAAACCTTCATCTATTCGTGTCAAAAGTGCACAATCAACCCTGTAACTTCATTCTGGATCAAGGCATCAGCGGAAGTAAGTAGCCAAAAGGCCAGTGGTGCATTTTTCCCATCATGACTTCAATTCTTTTTGGGCCGTTTGCTTTACTCAAAGGTACTTAAAATTAACTCTACCATAAAAGGTAGACTTCTATCATAGAAGCCCTGATGAGATAATAACTTTATTTTTTTAGGTAGGTTCTGCCATTGCTGAAAAACACATTGATTTATTTTTGAAAGGGCAATAGAGGCTACATGGATGAGTTTGTTTCTCTGATTTCTCTGTCAATGAGTATTCATGGTACATGTGTCTTATATTTTATACTGCCATCATGTTTGAAATAAAGAACTGTATTGAATTGAATGCTATTGTTGTAAATGTAGTTTGCAGATTATGCTTGTGGAAACGCCAGTGTTATGTTAAATGGACAGATCCAGCAACCATTTGATCCCACCAGGTAGGTAGCGCTGCACGTTACATACCGACAGGAAAAGAAAAGGATTTCTATTCCTTCTTTGATGTTGCATTTTTGATATTCTGACACAAAGCAGACACAGACAGACTTCTAATTTATCTCTTTATTTGTTTAGTGACTTTAAAAATTCCCATTTCTTAGGCATTACCTAAACACACCATATGTATGAAACAGATTAAAAGTAATTTTAAAAAATGTGCAATTTCCTATGCTTATTTAGGCTGTTTAACTGAGATCCTTTCTTTTTTGTTCTGTCAGTTATTTTGGAAACATTGAATTAAAGAGACTGAAGCATCCCAGGGTGCAAAGCCTGACAGTTATTTTGGTCACCAAGGACAATACGTAAGATTTATGCTTTATATAAAATGTCTTCCACTTTGCCCAGTCACTTTGCTTTGACCATTTACAATGATTGGATGGTGTTTTCACAACCCTGTCGCTTCCACAAGTTTTTGATTTTGGTGTTAGTCTGTTTACAGGAAACTAGAGTACCGCACAAATGGTGTCCACTGGGTAGCAGCATGATGTATTTTGGACTTTTGACTGCACCTAAACACCCAGTTTTAAAGAGCACCTGAAATGAAAAGCAGAAGAAGAAGAAGCAAACTTCACTTATTCAGTAGATGCTTCTTTAGAACAAGGGTAAGGACTGAACAGGGATGAATTTTAACAAGCTCAACTTCACAAGAAATTCCAGGCTATATTCCCATCAATATACCAAGTAACAGATAAACACTGTGTGATAAGTGGCGATCTTGTCTACTTTGTTTGGACTAATGTGAAAAGTGGAAGTCTAGAAAGACGGTGAAGAGTGTGATTTATGCACCTTTACACAAACTATGTTCCAGTACTTGAGCTGCAACCGTCAGCGCTGAACTGCTGATTACCAGGATTTTCTTGATTCCCCCCACATAATCTAGTTCCCATCTTATCTTGTGATATTAACAATTTTCACTCTAGATCTTTGGAACATTTTTTTCTATATTTTAATACATTCCACATTTAATTAAGCTTGGTTCTGTTCAGATTCTGGGTTCCTGACTGATTGTTCAGGAGTTTCAATCGTTTAAGCTGTTGGAATTAAGCAAATCCACTGACACTTTCAATGGATAACTTGAGTCTTTTGGAGTCTAGTTTGGGGACCTCAGGATGACAAGTTAATCAAATATTAATCAAAACTGAAATTCAAAACCAGTAATTGATGTAGTCTTGCTATCATTTCAATTATTTCACTTATATTTCTTCTGTAAAATATTCATTTAATGATCATAAATAGTTTTTCACTTATTTTAAAATCAATAATGGCTAATTTGGAAAATATTCCAGTTTTCATAGTTTAGCATACAATGATCTATAAATGCATTAAACCAAAGGAGACTATTATAATTGCTCATTTATCGTAATCAAGGTAACTTGTTCAGTTAATCGTGATATTGATTTGAGGTAATATTGCACAACCCTAGGATGACATCTCTGCTTTTGTGAATGGCTTCACCAAATTGTGATCTTTGCAATTGAGAAGTTTGGAGCTGAACGCGCAGCAGCAGGAATGAGAGTCAGCGCCTCCAAATCTGAGACCATGATTCTCAGTCAGAAAAGGGTGGAATCTAGGTGCCTTGATTCACTTTTGAGGAGGGAATGAGGTAAACTCACTAGCAGAATGAACTCTCAGTGATGTTCATTGTATCACTGTAGCACTGATGATTTCTATTCTCACGTAGTGAGAAAAAAAGATTTCAGACACAGCATTTCAGTGTTTTAGCCCCAAATCATATTTCTTACGGCTTGTTTCCTGCCTCCGCGTATCCGTGTGATACGGTTGTTAGTCCATTCATTCCTACAGGGACCCCTGTAATCTCTGACGTTGTTCCTCAAGTTTTTTTTTACTTTTTCTCTTTTTGTTAAACCTCATTTACTTGGTGTGTGTTGAAAATATTTTACTTCTGTCGTGAATTTTTGAGCAAACCTATATGCTGTGTTAGCATCCAGTGCTAACTAGCGCAACACAAACCGTTGGCAGGTTTCTGAAGCAAACATCTTTGAGTTGTTTGACTGTCGTGAAACTGTAGGTGCTGCACATGTGGGCCGCTCTGAGATGAGTTTCTCTCTCAAGGCAGCAATGAGTTGGTGTTAACAACATTAGCATTGAGCCCGCCCATTTGTGCAAAGAAACTACAGTTCCTTGTCTTGAACACCAGGGGGCATATGCTGTATTTCATATGGGTTGAGGGAGGGCAAGTGGAAACACCTGTGTTAAACCTGACCAATTCATTTCTGGTGAGTAAACCTGACTAAAGGTTGAGTGAAAATGAAAGCTGAAAATGAGCAGCATCGAACTGAAGTCCCCTTGCTGGCTTCCCTGGGACTTACCACCACAAGTCCAGTGAGAAGACTTTCAAAGAAACATAATTTTTTGTTGTTTCAAAAATTAATGAAATTTTCAGAAATACAAATTCGGGAACCTTTTAACTAAGGTTAGTTGTTCTGTTTGTATGATTGTATATTAGGAAAAGGGAGGTGCAAGGAGCACGGGTACAATGGATTTTGGGACTTTATTAAAATATTGAGGGCTCTTGATCAACCATCTACTGGATGAGTTGGAAGCATATACTACTTTCATGTTACTAATGAGTTTATGTTCAGGATTATGCAATTTATGCTTCATGTAGAGGCTGTAGTCCTCTGCAGCACTCACAGATTCAATTTCCAGCCTTTGAACCTTTCTTCTCCTTCTCTCTGCTCTGCTTTCCTTTCTGTTTGCTTTCAATAAAAGGACTTTAGAACCACAAAATCTAAAATTAAAAAAGAATTATACAGGTTATAATTTATGAAAATATCAACCGACTTATTTCATGGGAGAAGCTGACACTTATTGTGAGTCTAAGGGAACCAAAGTATGACATTTTTAGGTACTTTTGCAATAACTTCAGTTCTGAAACCAGACAAGCGTGTATATCTTTTATGTAGGGAGGATCTTTAGGACTAAAAGCTCCAGAAAATGCAAGTAAATGTCCTTTGTGTAAATGTATTGATATGTGCATTGTATTAAGAAAAGAAAAGTAATAGAATTTCTGACACATTGCTTGTATGGGTTTGAGATGCTGACTATCAATAATGTGTTTTTATTGATATGTTCCCTGTGCCTGTACTTTGTGCAGTGTAGACTGCAGCCAAGAGTCTCTGCAGGTCCTACTGAACATACTGGATCCACATATTACCTACATCTGCAAGACGGTGACTGAGTAAGTACTGGAAAACACAAACTACATATGTTTCCACGCAGAGTTCAAAATCATTTTTGCTCTGTCTTTTCCTGCAGATCTCGCATTCAGGAATGCATTGAGAAGGGTTTAACCACTGCAGCCTGTTGGAGTTAAACCTGACATGATACTGTCAGACATACCCTAAGAAGATGTACCCATCTTAGTTTTAATTCATTCACAAAATCAACAATGTAATTTCCATACCAATATTCACTCCATTTCCACACAGAACGAGCACTTTTATTACAAATACACTCATTTTTAAGTTGGTACCTCTTTTTGTAATCCTATGTTTTTATTTTCATTAAAATAAAATCTGATCTCAATGGGTCCATTTTCAGCAGAAGTGACTGGAAGTCGTCAAAATATGTCTAGACCAGTCTCACATGTTTCTGGAAGAAGTATAGCGGATTCCTCTTTACAACATTGCCTCATTTCATTGCGATGTTTGGGCGTTAGCTTAAGCCGGAGTCCCACAGAATGTCGGAAGGGGTGTGAGGTGGTTTTGAAGCTGCTTTGTTACAGGTAGATGACAAGTGTATCCAAAGATGAGATCATGCGTACAGTCTTGCTATGTCTTGTTCTTTCCAAAGTTGCACACTTAAAATGATGAATGGTGACAACTAAAATCTGCTTTCTGACTTTTAAACTGACCCTTTCCTCATAAGTGTTCCAAGTTGGTGTGGTGTTTATTTTGACTTCCTGTCAACTGGATATGTTGTGTGTGTGAACTGAAGCAGTCCTGCAGTGGCAAAGCACCAAAATACCCCCCCGACACAGCTTCTAGGCCGCTGCACGGCACCTCTGGTACGATTACTCGCATCGACTTGAATAGGCACGGTTCAAAGGATCTGGCGTCCTATAGAACTTGACCTTTCAGACCCCATCCCATCATTTCAGTATAAGTGAAATATAGAGTTTGTCAATCATACGCCTTGCTTTTTTCCCCTTAATCTGAGGAAGATTAACTTGAGTGTGTTGAATCAATGTCTTGCATTAACCAAATTTCAAATGTCTAGGCCCTGTGGCTTCAAAACAACCCTAATCAGAACTCCAGCACTGTGTGAAATTGCTGTTTTTGTTTTGCTAAACATGGCACTGGGCGAATAAAGCCAAACAATCCAACTTATTCTCATCTGTCTACAGAAGATCATTTCAGAAGTCTTGTGATTTGCTCTGATGCACTTGAGGAAACCTCGGTCCTGCCCCCCCAATCCCCCAAGTGTCAAGCTCTTTTTGTTGTTGCTTTTTTTGGCTTTATTATTAAATAATTGTACTTGCCTGCCTGGTGGCTTACTGGTAGTGCTTATGTCCACCGCGCGGGTGGTCCGGGTATAAATCCCTGTTGCATCAGGCCGGGTATTCGGCATAAAACTAGCGCCAAAGATTAGTCACGTGAATTATTCTGCTAGTGACCCTGAACAGTGAGCAGCTGAAAAGAAAATGTATTTTTAAATAATGGCACACTGAAAATAGTGAAATAATATGCTCTGCTTATCTGACATTGTATTTTCATAATACTAAACACCCACTAATGATAAACCTCTATTAACTTTAACATATGGCTGTGACATTTTTCATTCATTCATCCAAATTAGATTGATATCACACTTTATCAGGACACTCCAAGATGCTACATTTCTTTCTGATTTTGAAGATTACGTCTTCTATGACCTTTTGTATTTTTTTTCCTTTCTTTTTTATTTGCATGACATGTGCCTTGTTAAGAGTTATGGGGGCTTTCTGGCTTTCAAAGAAACACTGCCCATGAGAGGAAACAGACAAGCTTTCTTCCTCCAGATAATCTGAAAAACTATAAAAGTATATTTCATTGCCACAACTAGCAGTCACTGTTTTAAATTACATGAAAAATGAAACAAAGAATAAATAGATTGCGATGAAGATTAAACATTTATCTGTGAAAAAAACTTTCCATTTTCATACCTGAACATCATTTTTACTTTTGAATCTCATGAAACTACAGCCTCCCATCAAAGTTTCGAGACTTCAATGCAAATTCACAGGTCTGCTTGTGACAGTTTCACATTCAAGTGTTTGAAAGGCTTCATAAGAGCAGAAAGTGTATATTGGAAAAATATAGCATCAAATTTAAATGGTGATGGTGAGAACAGAAAATATACATAAATGTAAGAAAATGGAATCGGTGATTTATAAAAATAACTTCTGGAAAGTCCGTTTAAGTACTGATTTATTGATGATTCGCAAATTCAAAATTCTGGAATCGCTGAGAGCCAGAGGATTCTTTACTGTTTTTCTGCAGCTACCAATATAGAAATCATTTTTTTCCAAAACAGGAAAAATCACATGTGAGCCCCCTTGCTTGTAGCCACTATAAAAGAGAGTGTTGGTGGCTGGTATGGGGCCGCATGATTGTACTGAGTATTTAATTATTAAAAAAATAACAAAAACGAGAATACTGACTTTTCTCTGTATTTAACAGACCTCAGCCTATGCACGACTCGGATCATTCATTTGTCCATTGTTCATTTTTTTGCTCTCTATGACTGATCATTGTTCATTTAACATTGGATTTTTTTTATTTATACATACATATATACACACATATATATATATATATATATATATATGAACTTTTGGAGGGCGTTTATTAGATCAAACATGGCTGCAGAAACTGGAGATGAAAATCTGGTTGATATTGGTGATTCTGATGAAGGACCTTCAGGGTCCACAGACAAAAATGGGCCTCTCCACCTACAGTCCTGCCTTTAGCTTCCGATCAAAACCACAATCACAGGAGTGATGCATGGGTTACCTGGAGAAGTAACTTCTCAAATCAATTCTCTATACCTATCAGAATACAGATCCAAAGAACCAGGTCCATCCCAGCACCACATCGTATTGAGCCGTCTTTCCAGTAGACCGCAACATACAAAGTTCGTATCAATCTTCAGAGAGGCTCTGTCAGGCCACAAACCTCTATCAAACAGAGCCACAGACCTTTACCAAATGCAGTGTCTCAGAGACCATCTTTGAGCCCTCTGTTCCCAAACACCTCCAGCCTTACTGAAAGTGACTTCAAATCCACCAGTCAGAGCACCAGTAGTATTCTCAAAAACTGCTCTCCAAATACACTTTCCATCTCGCAGCAGATCCAGAGAAATTTCAGATATTCTGAACTTTGTGGGTCACTGTGAGACCTTTCTGGTTGTTTGGTCATTAACAGACACAGGGCTCCTTGGTGCCACCTCTGGTTTTCTTAAAGGGCCAGCACACAGTTGGGAGCAAAAACAAATAACATCCACAAATGGGAAGAGTTCAAAGAGGCTTTCCATGCTGCCCGTTTTCCTCCTGGTTAAATAACAGATGTAGAGGAGAAACTCAACAATACTTACAGTTACATAAACAATGTTTTGAGGGATTTTACATATGACTATAGAACACTACGACCAAGGTGGAAACCTGATATCTCAGAGGCTGCGCTGGTTAGAAAAATTAACATCTACAACCCTGGGATAGCTGGTTAAAAGCTACCGTTACCACACTAGATCAGCTTGTTAAAAAAAAGGTACCCTGGTGGAGAGGGACTGTACTTCAGCCAGGGAAGAACTGGGGCAAAGTAGAGTAGCAGAAAGCTAAGAAGAAGGGCCAAAAGAAGCCACATGACAAGAGTTCTTCTACTCGAAGAACCACAGACATGGTTAACATCATACAGAGGGGAAGGAAGATCCCCCTGCTGCTATATGACTTATACCAATTGAAGTGAGGGTGTTTGACATTTGTGCACATTGTTTTATAGAGTGTCTTACGTGCTTAACCACTGAACAGAATAGAAAGTGTTTCTAACAAAATATCCTACACGCCATGGAGTTCAAATCTGTAGGTGTTGACCACGAAAACTCTTATCTTTTAAGTGTGTGAACCGGAGGTGAGTGTGTGTGTGTGCAAGGCCACTGACAGGATCAGAGAGCGTAGTTTCTATAGAGTGGGACTGCTGCGGCAGGAAGGAGGCGGCTCGTCGAGCAAAGCTGAACCTTCTCTTTCATTTTCAGTGTCTTGCTGCTGTGTCATACGTACTGTAAATAAGCCAGTGCTGGGAAGAGACGTATGGGGCTCTCAGTGCACAGGTGCTGCATGAAGAAGGCCCCCTCTGCAAAACCACATCATGGGATACTGTGACAAGTACTGTGATGTCGGTAAACATGGTCACAGTTTGAGTCACCGCTGCTGCCACTCATAAGACAACACTAATAATCTCTTTACTAAGCTTTTAAGACAAGGACAAAGTGCTGATGTGGCAACACTGAAACCGGTGAAGTAATTTTTTTTTTTTTTTTTACATATTTATCTATAGCTCACCTGAAGTTAGTCAGTTTATTTTCTTCCAGGCCCCCTTTCAAGATACCACCTACAGCATTTACTGTCATTATCTGATCAATGATACTTCTCCACAGACAAAAATTAATTAAATGAATTGTTGGGCGGCCTTGCCAAGCAGTGACATTTTCTCAGTTTCAAGCTGAAAATGTCCATCTACCTGGCAGCTGAAATTTTTTAAAGTGGTCATATTGCGCTTTAAAAAAATTCTATCCGTAATAGTTTAATCTTTGGTACCAGTAGAGTAGCCACAATCATTTCAAACTAACAAAGACTTAACAATAACAAAGAAAGACACTTCTAGAAAATGAGAGGATTCTTCCTCAACCAGAGCTCAGTTAGCATTAGCTCAGTTAAAGAAAGTTTCCAGAGTTAAATCAACCCCAAGGTTATTATTTGATGGTAAGCAGTGTAAGCATTTGTGAGGGACCAAAATGATGTGAAATAAGCCGCTCTGAATTAGAGTAGGATATATTGTTTCATCAGAATGGCTAATAACGTTAGCTTACATCTGCCTAATCTGCCTACGTCTGAAAAAATTGCCATTTCAAACTTCTGACAGGACTCAAAAATTATCATTTATTTTAAGTGTGGATATTGTCCACATAGACAAACTAAGGTCATTATGACTTATGTAGAAAAAAAGAAGTGTTTAAAGAAATCTTTGTGATAGACTGAAGAGCTAGCTAGTTAAGCAATTTTAGTCCAGGTTCATCTTCCAGAAAGAGTAAATTTAACAGCCAGGGTCAGTTAATGTCCAACCTTTTACTCATCAAACCACTCATTATGGGAGCCAACAAAGTGAACTGACAATGATTTACTGTTTATTGGAGCTTTCTCAAAAAAGTAATGATACTCAGTCTTAACTTCCAGTATCTTCTGAAGTTGGAAAAAATTACTGAATTTTCCCTATTCTTTTCAGAAGCTGGCTAAAGAATGACCAACTATAAATAGAATTTTGAATGAAGTCCCTTTATTCAGAGTATGGCTTTGCCTTTGACTTTGTTCCAGGGAATAGAACCGGAAAACAAAATTTGGTGTGATGAAGTAAAAACAACTTCCTCATCTCCTCTCTTGATTTTACTTTTTTGGTTTTTTTTTTTATTTTATTTTTAATCTCATGTGGTTGGTACAATGGGCAGTCCACTGTTCTACAACAGTGTCTGCCAACTATACAGCTAAAGACCAAGTGACTCTATGAGACAAAAACTCCAAAACATTTCATAGTTTCAAGATTTAACAACCAAACATATTCCAAAATCCAGTTATTAACAACTTGTGTCCAGAAATATATACATACATATGCAAAAATAATGATCTAGACCAGTGTTTTTCAACCCTGGCCCTGAAAGCACACCTGAATGTTTTAGATGTTTCCCAGTTCAGTCACATTTGATTGGATGGCCATCAGCTGGTCTTCAAGGTTTGCACAAGCATGTCAATAACCAACTAATTAGAACCAGTTGTGTTTTAGCAGGGAAACATCTAAATCATACAGGTGTGCCTTCAGGACCAGGGTTGAATAGCACTGATCTAGAGGGACATGAGAGAAGAAATACATAACATTCAACATGGAAAACGTCTGGTTGGAGGAGTTTGGCAATGGAGGGTCAGCAAACACAATTTTAAAGTGGAAGAACTGAGCTTAATTCTGTTCTACTATTTTTAAATGAACTTTGTTCTGAAAAACCTTTGGATTTAATTCTTGTTTCCTCACTGTTTTACACATTGCAACCTAGGTCACTAATGTTAAGCATTAAAACTAGTTGGTTATGGCTCATAAAGTAACATACAATTTCTTTTTTTTTTGTATTGGATTATCATCAAACAAGTCTTAACCCCTCAGCCAAAAACACTGTGTTGGGTTTTGATGTGGATGTGTGTGTGTCATTTAACAAAAAAAAATAATAATTAAACAAAAAGGGTTAGTTTTCTGTTCATGTGGCCGTTTTGTGTTTTTCTTTGCCTTAGAGGCCCTCTTAAGTTTCTTCTCAGCCAACTCAATGTTTGTTACAACCACTCATGTCTTAAATCTGTTTACTTTCAGTTTCACTGACTATCTGGTTAGACATCAAAAGGTTTATGGCTAGGTTTTAGCAACAGGGATTACTGGTTTGTTTTGCTTAATCTTAAATAGATCATCTAAAAGAGTACCACAAATTAAACATCTTCTTTCTCGATTTACTGGGTGACGAGATGCAACTTTTGTTTTGGTTTCTCTTTTACAACTGAGGTGGGACTTTTCAACTCGTAGGGTTGGAAAATATGAGAGGATCCATTTATGTGCTTTGTTTTTTCTAACCATATAACTATGTAGGGCAAGAATTGTATTACCATCACAGCCTCCAACTTTTAACTATATTTGTAAGTTTTGTATTTTTTTTTTTCCACCACGATCTCCTTTATGTCAGAAAGTCCAACCCTTGTCTACCATCAGCTGTAGAGTGGCTGAAATGACATAACCAAGATTAAAGGTGTGACTTCAAAATCAAATATGCTGGATTTCTAACATCTAATTTTAATTGACGCCTCAAAACTCATCATGATAGACCAGTCACTTAAAGCAACACAAAGGAACTGCCATTTTTAACTCGAGGGTGTTCCTATAAGCTTGGAGGTTTGATCACTTTTACAACACTGTTCACATAATCAAATATTTCATTGGACCACCTTTAGCTTTAATTACATAACATATTAGCGGTGGTATTGTTGCGATAAGCTCCTGCAATGTCACAACATTTAATTCCATCCAGAGTTGCATTATTTTTTTGCCAGCATCTTGTGTTTGATGATGGGAGAGTCGGATCACTGCGCAAAGTCTTCTACAGCACATCCCAAAGATTCTCAATGAGGTTCAGGTCTGGGTTGTGTGGTCAGCCAATCCATGTGTGAAAATGTTGCTCCCTGAACCACTCTTTCATAATTTGAGCCCAGTGAATCCTGGCATCTTGGAATATGCCTGTACCATCAGGGAAGAAAAAAAACAAAAAACAAAAACCCACTCATGGAATGACCAGGTTACAGTACATAATGGGTGCATTACGTCGTCCACTTCTCTTCTTACCCTGATGTGCCCATCACCCTAGAACAGGATAAATCTGGACTCATCAGACCACATGACCTTCTTGCTCCAGAGTCTGATCTTTATGCTCCCTAGTGATTTGAAGAATGATTAGTGTTTTTCACACAGCTGTTTAGTCACAATCCCTTGAGTTCCCTTCACATTGTGTGTGAAATGAAATGTTCTTACTTTCACTATTAAACATAGATGTCATTTGCTTTTTTAAATGGTGACCTTTTTTTTGGATGAGCAGGATATAATTGTCCAGTCTTGTGAGTGGTGACTGTTGACTGTATGATAACTAGCGATAAACCATCTGGTCACGTGATCCATAGATTTGTACAGAGAGCCTTTGAAACCACACGGTGCCACATGTTGCAAAGAGGTGGGACAAAGCTGTCAAAGCCAATGGCTAGCTGTCAGTTAAGCACGTCAAATGAGTTTGGGCATCTGGCTGGTCAGCTCTATTACTTAATATGAGTTTATCTGATATGGTACAAAACAATTCACCCCTTGTACAGTTCTCATGCCTTAGAGACCAAAATTTATTTTTGTGCCAGGCTGTTATATGTTTCATTCTACTGCAAAGTTGTCATTTTTAAAATCAAAGGGGATTTGTTCTGTTTTGGAGCCAGCACCTAGTGGTCAGTTGAGGAACTGCAACAAAACATATTTACTTGATAAGCTTCAGTCCTGAAGTGGGATGGTTGCCGCTTGGTAGTGACTGGCTCAATTCGTCTTTCATTATCACTTCTTTGAGTCTCTTAGGCTACGTCCAGACAGCAGGTCTTAATGCACAATTACTTTTTTTTTTTCGGTGAAATATGATTTTTCTTTAACAGACTGGATACAGGTCACATGTGGGGAAAAAAACAAAACAATAAATAATCGGATTTGGGCTGCTGTCTGAACGTTCAGACAACAGCTCCTCAGTTGCTTTTTCCTTCAGTTTTTGGATCCCAAAGTCATTGGTTAGGTTGACAAAAAACATTGTGGTCAGGGTTAAAATAAACCTTTTTGAGTTGACGTGCTTCTCTTCTGTTTTCTCTGTTACCATGGTGATGAGTAATGCTGACAGTGACATCACCAGCAAAGAACTTCTGGGTGTGATCTCAAGCTATACATGTATGTTTTTGCTCAATATAATTTTATCTAATGTATTACAAACAAAAATCACCACCTGTACAGATGTCAAAGATGTGAAATCTATCCATGGAGACAAGAACCGTTTTATTGAACTGAAGCTGTAATGTTCTCTTGTACATTCTTGACATTTTTTGACACATTAACACCCATTTTAGAGTCATAAAAGCTGTAAAAAGTGAATATAAAAGTGCTGTTAATTCTGTAGGTACAGCAATGCAATGCTTGGAAGCTGACTGAATGGCAACTGTGTGATCACCTTGCATGAAATACAGTTTATGTCGTCAATATTGTCTTTGGCATTATCAGTGTTAGCTGTATTCACATTATCAGCATCAGCAGCCCCCACAGACTTTCCCCAAATATATTAAATAGATTAACACCAGCAGGTCCTTCCAGAGAAGAAGGTCTACGGGCAGATTGTCTACCACCCCAACAGTTAATAAATAAGGCTGTTCGTCAACATACACTGTTATTTCAGTCTTAGGGTAAACATGATGATCACCATGAACACACACAGTATCTGTTGTATCCCTGTAATCTACAGTACCAACTGAAGCCAGGTGGCAGTTAATCAGTGATGTGAAGATACCACTGTCGATTAGAGCAGTCACAGTTTAACTAGTCTCAGTTTCAGTTTTGTATGCTTTCTTACTTATCTCCTCAATTTCAGTTGGTCCCACCACATTTCTAGGTACTGTACATAACAAGCACCTGTGATCTTTGCTTTTTTCAGTGGACACACTGAAGCTTTGTGTCTTGGCTGCCGACAGTAAAAGCAAATGAACGCCTTACCAGTTGCTGGTTGCTCAGTCGCAGTTCTGGTGGTACCTGGAGGATGTCGTAGAGTTGCTCCATGTTCTGTCCACACCTGCAAGGTCGGAAACGCTGGAGGGCGTACCTCTGGGGTGGGCCGAGCCACGGTGTTGGGCCGTGTGACGGTGGTGGATCACGTAGAGCAGGGGTGGCCAACTCCAGGTCTCATGAGCCGCAGTTCTGCATGTCTTACATGTTTCCCTGCAACACACCTGATACAAATGAATGTGTCGTTAACAGACTTGTGCAGACCCGGATGACAAGTTGACGGTGATCCATTTATTTGAGTCAGGTGTGTTGTAGCAGGGAAATGTGTAAGACATGCAGGACATACAGGTGGAGTTGGCCACCCCTGATGTAGAGGGTCTCCTTGTGTTGAGGTACTGTACAGCCAGCTTTGCTGCTTTCAGTCCATCCGCTGGTTCATGCTCCTTTACCCAACTGTTGCTGTACTGGAGCTTGATATCGCTGGTCCAGGAGCTGGAGCGTGTGTAGGGGGTTGCACAGGGGTGGCGGCAGGCTGGAGAGACACCTTAAGGTCATGCAGTTCCTGCAGTAAACCCTGTTCTACCCTGGGAATAAGAGTTAATGGAACCATAGAATGCTTATTTACCAATGTAAGATTCACATGGCTTGCCTTGGACATGTAAAATGAAAAAAAAACAAAACACCAGAGCATTTCTGGATGGTGATACTTCAACATCTGTGCAGTTTTAAATCAGCCTCACCCCCACATATGATTTCAATGGCTAGCTCTAGCTGTGTAGCGACAACCTGATGGGATGACACATGCGCTAAAGCAGGAGAAGTTGAAAAGTCTCCAACTTTTGACAGTGGAAACGCTCGAAATCAATGTGATGCAGGCAACCTGTGATTCATTTCGATCAATGGCTGACATTACAGCATTCAAAGCTTATGGAGACGGAGACGATGCTTACGATGTGTACATGTGATGGGGATTTAGGCAAGACTCACATCACATAAACTAAGTCACTTAAGTAAATACTTTTTGTGCTTTATCTCTGGTCTGCATCAGCTATTAAAGAATTGATAGTTACGTTCAGTACCATCAGTGTTAGAGCTAAAAATGCCTGCCTGTCTACAAATCTGGTTTTTCAATTTCCATTTTTGCTTCCAGTAAAAACTGTTGTATCTTGCTGGAATTTTTCCAAATCTTACTCTCTTGTTGATGGGAAAACAGACATTTATTGTATTTCAAAACTTTTTCTTATCAAGTTTATGCTGTGCTGGGAATGTTGGGAATTTTTTTTCAGGTAGTAATTAAAGAAAACAGCTCATACTTAAGAGGCTGACAGTAACAAATGTATTTGGGTGAAGTTGGATATCCCAAAATATCCTTCTGAAACTCTCCCAACATCTAAAAAGATTACAAGAAATGGAAGCTCCACTTCAATTAAACAGTCCACACACACACGCAAGATATGAAATTTATTCAGATGTGAATTTAAATGCAGTGTCAGTGGGGAATTTACATCTCTCTCTCTCTCAGCCTATTTCAAGAAGTGTAATCTGCTCCTAAAGTTGATCCTTCTATAAACCTTTCTGCCAAATTGGAAAAGAGCTGTTCATGTGTGCAAGAACAAGAAACACTGAGTATCCACCCAAACTGTGCCGTAGTGATGATTCCATTTGAAAAAGGAAAGAGCAGCCATAGATCGAGTCCCCTGCAGAAGAGTGTCGGTTACTGGAGGAGGAGCAGTGGCGTATTTTCCCCTCTTTCTTCCCTGAAACAAGACTGATCTGAGTCAACACCTTTGAGAACACACTGTGTGTAACGATTGTGTAACAAGATAAGCCTGCGTGATGTGTGATTTTCCCATAACCCGCAGCCCATTAGTTTTACATTTTGTTTGGACAGTTTCATTTCAATATTAGTGGCTCAACGTTGCCTGGCTGCGGCGCTGATGAGGTTAAGTCATCCAGGAAGTCAAAAAGTGCTCAGTGTTCTGACAAGTTCATACACAGGATGTAACCAAAACCAGCCCACTGTAAAAGGTAATGTAGGTCACATTCTGAATTTATGTTAATTAAGCCACCTACACTAAATTATTTTTCAGGATTTTGTGGGTGTATCTATCTCTCTCTCTATATATAATTTGTATGTGTATTTTATTTTTACTTTTTCTTTTGAATTTATTGTTTTAATTCTTCATTTTCTTCTTTTTTATGTTTTTTATTTCCAATTTCTGTGGGCTTCTCTCTTTTTTAATTAGTTTCTTTTGTTAGGGACTTGGAAATTATTTGATAAAAATAATTTTAGATAACATATAATGAATTAAATAACAGTCAATACAGAAATAAATGCTTTAATGCTTTAAATGCTTAAATACTAAATTATCAAATAAATAGGCTATTGACACAAGTAATACATTTCAAATGTTATTTTTATTATATTCATCCTATTTATTTAAATTCATGTTTTTGTTATTTTGCTTTCAAAGCATTTTACATAAAATGTATTTATAGATTTATTAAGAAATTCTAATATTACCTGTTAATTAATGTAAAAAACTGTGGGGACATAATTAAGAAATGTTAGTCACCTGCTGAAAAAAACCCCCCAAAGAACTACTGTGCTTTTTCATTTGATGTTTTGTAGCTTTGATTAAAAAAGAAACAGAAAAGTCGTGACAGGTGACAGGAGAGTTATAATCTTATTTTTTCTTTTCAGTGTCAGATTTTTCTCTTACTCATCGATTCGTACTGTAAACACATCATTTATTACCGCACGCGCTGTTGATCAATCGCATGTACTTTCCTTTCCTTCGAAAAAATCTGTCAGCCGAGCTCGTGTGACCTCACGCAGCCACAGAGGGAACCCCGGACGCTGATTGGAAGCCGCTGAACCACGTGACAGGCTTTCCTCATTATAAACGACAGCCAGCAGCAGCAAGTTAACACTTCAAACCAGAGCTGGCGAGAGCAAGTCGACTCAAACTGACAGTATGGTGAGTCTGCTGAACTTTAGTGTTTTCTTCTGTATTTTAAAGTATTTATATCGTTAGTGTTTCAATCAAAAAGATTAATAAAGCTCAATTTTCTCTACTTTTGACTCCATAAATGACAATTACAAGCAGTAGTACAGATAACTAAAGCGTAGTTTTTTTTTTCCTTTTTGTTTTCCTCGTGTCTTCTCATAAAAAGTTTAAAGTCAGGTTAATTACAAAAAAGTGGGGAAATTTATTTTTTAAAATTGTTTTAATGGAGATATTCGAGCACTTACATCGTATACGCTGTGATTCTCTGATGTGTAACCCTGGGGATACGATGATTGACATCTGGGTTTGAATCAGCTGTCATGCTGAGCAACTTAAGGCAAACTCAGCACTTTACATCAGCACAGATGCTTATCTCCTCATTACATATGACTTCATATCACTGTCACGACTAATCGAATAAGTTACTTCGATTAATGATGCTTAAGTTATTTTCCAAGTCACAAGACCAAAGGCTGTTCCGCCACATTTTAGCAATAAGGCCTTTTTTTTTTATCTGTGAAAATGCAGAATAGACCAAATTTCCTCCTTATTTGACAGTCAGACCACCTTAGACCAGGTCCCAATCAAAAACCACAATACATAGACTGCTCAAACCTGGATTAAATTATGTTTTAGATATTATAGAATATATTAAACACAATTTCTGATTTGTGAAACTTTTTTTGGTGGAAATAATGTGCAAAATAAGCAAAGGTTTCACAAATAAGAAACCATGTGTAATATATTCTATACCAGTTTCACACCACGACCCTGACATTATACTGAGTTCACAAAGTAACACCTTTGTGAGTAACATTACTGAATTTCCCTTTATGGGACTGATAATGTAGTAGTGCACGCCTACCTTATTACCTATAAAGAGCGTACAAATGAGGCATGATTATACCTCAACTAAAGATAATTTATTTCTTAACTATAGTCAGTTATACTACACACAGGGGTATCAACTTAAACTTTTCTCTCTCTCCAAACAATAACTTGTCTATTTTAAATACAAACACAATACCATAGTAAGGTCTTCAGCAACAGTAATGTGACATATGACCAATCTTAGCGCAGAAAATTGTCCCTAATGAACAACCAGAGCAGTGTGTCTATATAACAGATGTACCTTTGTCATCATTTTCGGCGTCTTTACAGGTCAGTACTACAGGTGGTACCAGAAACATTCACCTCTGAACATTTTTAGGCCAAATTAAACTTATCAGTGCTGATCTGGAGAATGCATTGGTCAGGTCTGAATAAAGTTAACCATTTTTACTGCCAAGAAATGCTCAGATTTCAACATGCCAGCCATCTTCTTCACCTTCTTCACTATGAATACTGCAACATGTGTCCATCACACCTCAGGCTGTCATGAATCCTTGCTGCTGGTCAGCTGTAGGAACCTGTCACAGCTCTGGTATCCATACAAACTGCACGCACTTTCTCCAATCAAGTCCATTCTCTGGGACAAAGGTGTCCAGTAGCTGAACCGGATGTTCAGTTGCAGTTGTTGCTCCATCACATTCATATCTAATCTCCATATCTGCCACATTGGTGTCTCATCTGGGTGGAAGGAATAGTGACTACTTTTACACACGCACTCTCAGCAGGTTTTTGACATCATCTGTCATGACCCATAGTCTCTGTGATAACACGTTGTTTTAGCGCCACCAAGTTTAACCTCTTTATAGCTGCTCTCTCTGCACCTGATGTGTGGTATTTCTTTGGCGGTAGACACAGTTGTTGGCTTATTGTGTACGACTTACTGGCTTTTGCTACGTGAAGTCTGACACAAGGCTAGCTGCGGTTTGGTACTTGTAGGTGCTGTGGTCCTGCCGGCCCCCTGAGTATCCTCTGTGTCTTGACAGGCTCTGCATTTAAACATGATGGACAGGCCTCCTGTGAAGACACCAGAATCTGCAGATGTCCGTCAAACCCACAGACTGCATGCATCGCTGTCTCTTCCAGAAAGGTGACGTAAACCCCCTTGAGGCACGACTATCTTTAAGTGAATCATCAGATTTTTTTTTTTAACGATTTTTTCCCCCCCTGCTCATTTCGTGCATTTTCAGGTATGAGATTTGCTTGCCGGTCGGCTCCGCTGAAGAAAAACCTCACAGAGTAGCTGAGTTACATCCTGATGTCCTGCTGGAAGACACAGAGGTTGGTTATTTGAAAGAGCGGTCTCACGAATCCCTGACTTCTAAGACACAACACAGATCTTCTTGTTGACACAACAGAGAGCAAAACTTCCAAAAATACGTAAAAGGAAGTCCGCAAGTGTTGTCACATTGCATTAGTGTCCATAGATGTGCTGCATGCCACATGTTAATGGTTTCTTGTTTTCTCTTTTGTGCGCTTCAGTCAGTGTCCTCTAAGAGCAGTGATGTCAGTCTGAAAGCACAGATTCTTATCTTGGAGGAGCAGAAGAACGAGGTCAGAGACACATTTCAGAACTGAGATTAATCAAAACATGCACCCGGCTTTGGTACTCAAAAAATTTGTCCTTTCTGTTTTACACAGCTTCTTTCTATTAATAAGAAATGGGCAAAAGAATACCGAACCATGGCGAAGTACTACAAAGAAAAGGTAAGATAGATCTGCTGGTTTTATTCCTTGAATTTGACCGCATTTTCTATTTTGTAACGTTTCGGTGACCTTTTTTCGTTCCCTGCCTCGTGTCCAGGTCCAGTTTTTAAAAGAATTACAGCAGCACAATCAGTCTGACGAGGAGACAAGTGACAAAGGAGAGAAACGCGTCACATTCTGTAAAGAAATCGGACGAAAGACAGACATGCGGGTAAATACACAAAAACTCATTTTCAGGCATTTCCAGAGGTTTAATCATCTGACTTCAGGGCTCACGGTTTCCTCTTTGGAAATTCTTCACAGACTGAAGAAGAAGAAGAGGTGGTCAATGCTGAGTTCCTCACAGCAGAGAGGGAAACCAAAGAGCTTCGACTGCAGAACAGCACACTGGCCCGCAGGGGGCAGCACCAGCACGAGGAGATCAGGAGACTCAACAAGGTGAGGCTGCTGCTGCAAACACCTCAACTTCAACACTCTGCTGCTCGGGGGTGTCCTAACAGCAGCGTCTGTCTTTGCAGGCCTTGGAGGAGGCTCTTCTGCCCTCTCAGTCACAGGAGACGAGCAGTGAAACACTACACGAACTCTGGAAACATCAGGTGAGTTTTAGTCAAATTCATCAATAATGGAAGAAAAAAAAAATCCCCAAAAAAATTTTCTGTGTGAAACATGAAACTTTTCAACCCTTAATGTCCACAATGACACAGTGACTCATGCATTTGTGTTCTTGGAAGTAAAGTCACACTGAGCATACGTTAAAAAAAAAACTATGCATTTTCTCAGTTTGAATATTTGAATAACTAAACGTTTTAGCGCTACCTTGAGGGGGAAAATAAATCTCAGAATAACCTAAGGTACCAAAGCCAAACAGTCAGTATTTTCTTATTTTCCTCATTTAACATGTTATGAATTCATTCACAGACTGACTCTCTCATAAAATTTAGCCTTTTTTTTTTCTAAAAAAGAAAAAACAAAAAAGATCTTTATTATTGTAATATTAAGATGTTTCTGAGATTTTCTTTTCAAAATTTCAACTCTTCATGTACAATTATGACTTTTTTTTTTTTTTCTTGTAAAATTACTTTCTCATGTTTCAACTCTTTTTATAACTTGTAAAATTATTTTTTTCTTTCCATAAAATTTAAACCAAATTACAACTTAAGTCAAATAAATTTACTTTTTTTTTTTTTTTTTTTTCCCTCATTAAATTACGACTTTCTTTTGGTAATACCTTTTCACTCTTTTTGTTGTAAATTCAAACTTCTTTCTTATAAAATTCTGACTTGGCTTCTGTAACGTTTCTAGTTTTTCTTCATTCTCATAATGTAACATTTATTTTAATATTATACATTTTTTCCTTTAATCACAGCTTTATCATATTGTCTCTCAAAACTACATGATCCTCTTTATCAATTTATTTTTCCTGTTTCTACTTTTTTTTTTTTTTTTTTTTTTTTTTCTTCACAAAGAGCTGTTTTCATGCTAAACTAAATTGGCTGAACTTTATTGACATTAGAAAGCTTTTACGACGGGAACAGTGGAGCTGCTTTCCGAAAGGTCTGCCTACATCGGATCCTCATGTCGTTTTTATCTTGTAACTCTCATTCAGGCCGAAGTCTACAAGGAGGACTTTCTGAAGGAGCGCAGGGACAGGGAAAAGCTGAATGAGAGGTATCTGGAAATGGAAAAGCGGTTCAAAAAGGTCCACAATGAGCTGCGTGCCCTCAAATCTCAGGTACATTTAAAGATGTTTGTGCACCCAGTTTGAAGCTTTCCCTGTGACAGGTTTTGAAATTCAGTATCTTTGTTCTTCTAGGTGACTTGGAATCAGCCCGTCCACTGCTGTTCCTGTACAAACCAAGCCAAAGGTCCAAACTGGGAGGTCCGCCCAGTTAACCAGCAGCACATTCAGAAACAAAGACGCTAAACCCTCAACAGCAACACCTGATGTTTGTGGAAGGGAGAAAAAAAAGTGTATTTCTGAGCACTTTATTAGAAGTCTTAAGAGAAAATACTATTATTTTATGGCATGAAGAACACCTGCTGCTGCTGCTTCAGCTCCTTGAAGAGACTTCAACTGTTGCACTGAGGAAACACTAGATGTGGAAACAACAGTTTTTCCGCAACAAAAAGGAGAATGACGCATCAGCACGCTGGTCGGCTTCAACAGACAAACTGAGGGGACAAACACGTTCTTCTGACATCATTTACACTATATGCATTCAGCCACATTGTACATATTGTGTCAGTATATTTTTTACAGGCTATTTATGTTTGCATAAGAGATTATAAGGGACATGTGTTTCTCTTTATTTTCTATTTATTTATGATTGTTTTTTTTTTTTTTGTTTTGTTTTTTTTTAAAGAGCTTGATGGGTGAAGAGGTTTTATCCAAATTTGAAGTGCATGTTGATAAATTGTTCAGCTGAATATTTATGATGTTGCAAAAAATAAATTATGCTGAGTAAATAAAAGCTGCTACATTAAGTTTTTACTTTCAACAGAGCTTTTTCAAATAAATCTTTAGGTGGACGCCGCAGGAAGAGGTGCACCACAGAATGTGAATGATTACGATCGACATGACATTTGCAGTTTTTTTTCTTTTTCTTTGCTTATCTGATTTCTTTAAACAAAGTGTGTCAAACATCGCTGAATATTAATATAGAAGAATAAATAAAGTGTATCACATTCTGTCGAGTCAGAGGAATACCAGCCCCACTATCTGCTGATCTGATACTAGTATCAGACAGAACAGATGCAAGTACAAGGTGAAAAATATAGTTTCATAGTATCACAACAAACATTTCTTATGGCTGTTTATCTTCGATCGTTCTGATTGCAGCTTCTCTGGTAGAAATGCAGGCTCTTTGGCCACGACCGGTGAATTGCTGTCTCTCAGAAGTGACGACTGTTCTGTGGAACAACTCCCCCGACCTAAAGGGACGGGACCAGGTCTTAACAGGAAGTCTGTTTTATATGTATTTTTAAAACTGGAAAAAGATAAAAGCTAAAAAAGGTCCACCGTGCTCAGAAACACAGATGCCACTGGCAGACAGTTTTGTGACAGTGACTCATATGCGTGTTGTCACAAACCGCTAAAAATGAGCAAAGAAAGCCCAGATTCTGAGCGTGTTCTCATCTTAAGAACAGCAACAATGAGTCACAGTTAGCTCAGAGGAGGGAGCATGGAAAATGAAAGAATGAATGACAGTTAAAGCCGCCTCATACTGAGGGACATAAGAGCCTCTAGTGACCTCTACAGGTACGCAGCAGGAAGTGCAAAAGACTTGAAGTCAAACAGAAAACAAACGCATATTTAATTTTTCAGTATAAACACGTGCTCTCCCCTTGGTGTCCAGGTTGCCACAAGCAACAACCGTGTACTGATGATAAGTCTGGCTCCTCTTTCTGCTGGAAGATACAGGGTCCACCATTCCTAAATAAACAAACAAAACTATTTCTGGGATTTCTAAGACAGTAGGACCAGTTTCACTGCAGGATGTGGACTAAGCGGCCTTCTTGCACTCCTGGGGCCGTGTCACTGAAAATTCCTAACTTGGAAGTCCTATCTTAACTGTCTAGTAACCATGGCAACTGTAGTTTAGGATCTTATTTAGGAGAAAAGCCATTACTGAAGAAGCGTCAATTTTCCTATCCTATGTTGACAAAAGTGTATCACAGAAGCATCCTAACCTCAAAAACTCTTAAACTCTACAAACTTTAGGATAACCTTTCCGCTGTCTTAACTGACGCCATCTGACTATTTAAGATGCCTAGCCTTGGCTAATGATGCGGTATGGCTGCTATTTCGTCGTTACAACAACGAAATGGTGACCAGAGGAACCAATGAAATGAACGACTATTGGCTGACCCAAACGACGTGTTATGGTTGGAGGATAAAACACTCATAAATCGGTACCGGTTACCTCGGACCATATACTTAGCCGACCAACTCCACCTAGCTTTGGAGAGGCCGACCTGTCGGCACATGGCTCTCCCGGTTGTGGTACAATTCACGAATATACTTTTTCTTTTCTTTTGCAAAAGGTGACTTTCAAAATTAAGTTGCCGACTTTGCAAAAATCTCGCAGCCGTCAATGTCCAGAAATTTGACAGAAGTTGTAACTGCAATAGGTGTACTGGCCAGTTTCTAGGAAGACAGGAACTTACGGTAATCAAGAGGCCTTGTACCGTGACTCTCCTATGCCCGCTGTCATAGGTCAGTTAGTTCTTCTTCTTTTGATTTTAATGGCGGTTGGCAATGTCAGGTAGTTGCTAGGTAACAGACATAAAAGTTGATCGTCGATTTTTAGATTACTTATTTAGGATTTCTAACTCGAGATACGATAGGATTTCTAGATTCAATTAGGATTTGCTTCTGTAATGCCAGATTGAAAATAAGCTCATATTTTAACTTTAGACTTAAGATAGGAAGGTAATACGGCCCGTGAACCGCATTTCACCCTCAAAACGACAGCAGTTGTTCTCCTCGGTTTTCAATCAGTAAAGAGTTTCGTTAAAGGGAAAGAGGAGCTAATGCGTCACAGTAAACATGCTCCTGTTCCCACTTCTTAAAAATGTGTTGCTGGGATCAAATTCAAAATGAGCACATATTTTCCAAAGAAAAAAAAAGTAATAAATTTCCCAGACAACATTTTCAATAAATAAATAAATATTTAAAAACGGAGTTTATCCGATAATTATGTTTTTAATTTACATTCTAAACAGAGGTCCAGCCTTTCTGGAAACACAACTGTATGCATCCATAAATGGAATTCTTAGATATTCCCACTGACTTTATGACTCATAAACATGCAGATTTCTGGAGAAATTTATTGGCACAATTATAGCAGCAATGTGTTTCTCTTTATTTCCAACAATGATCCCATTACATGTTGTTTCTATTGGCAGTAAAATTCCTCTTAGGTAATAGTAATCTTCAAAAAACAAACAAAAAAAACAAACAAACAAACAAACAAACCCAAAAACAGAAAAACCCACCAATGTAATGTGTAATATGACCCTTTGAGCTCAGTTGAAGTGATTGTCAGTACAGCTGCGTAAAGTGCCTATGCACACAACACAAAGAAAGTGAAACGGTTAAGTATGCTGGAGTCTTTCAGGTCTGCTTGGATGCTGCTCTGTTGCTACATTCTCAGTGACCTCGTCTGACAACACTAGCTGTTTATAAATAGTTGGAATAATGTATCATGGTGATTATGTTTCAGGGTCTTTAGGTGATGATGAGTTTTAAAATGTAAATTATGATGCTGGTGGGAAAGGTAATACACTGAAATGCTGTACGTCTCTGCCTTTTTACAGATAAATATGTTAAATACATTCTGTTGATGTTTCTTTTAAAAGGAAAGCATTTGGTTGGATTTAAAAAGTCAAATTCTAGCCAGTATTGCACACCAGTTTTCAAACCAATTCTGACACATCAACCGCTGAACTCTGCCAACACCAAAGCAGGAATGATACAACATCCACTTGTCAGAGGACTGGTCCAACGACTCCCCGTCTCAGTAGAAAGCCGGGTTAGTGTGCTCGATGACGCAGCGCCGGCAGTGGCGTCTGACAAACCGCAGAGCCTCCGGCGACACCTCGCAGTCCTGCACATTGAGCAGCTGCAGCTCGCAGCAGTTGGCTGCCAGAGCTTTGAGTCCTCTGCCCGTCACGCTCTCGCAGGCTCTGAGGCTGACTCGCCTCAGGCCTTGGCAGTACATGGCCAGCTGCTCCAGTCCGCTGTCTGACACCAGTGGGCATTTCCCCACATCAAGAGATTTGAGTTTGGGGCAGCTCCTGGCCAAGTGGTTCAGGCCGTGGTCTGTGAGCCCCTCGCAACCCCTTGCGTTGAGGTAACGCAGTTTTGGGCAGTAGCGGGCCACGTAGCGTATGCCCACATCTGTGATGCGGGTGCAGTGGGCCACGCTCAGGTAGCGCAGGCAGCCTTCCAGCCGGGCGACTTCGCGCAGGCCGAAATCCCCCACCAGGCGGCAGTCACTGAGGCTCAGCTCCTTAATGGAGGGGCAGTGGAGAGCCAAGTGGCGCAAGGCTTCGTCTGTCAGTCTGGTGCAGCGGCGTAAATACAGGTGAGTGAGGCGAGGGCAGTGGGAGGCGATAGTTCGCAAACCCTCGTCCTCAAGCGAAAAGCAATCAGTCATGTCCAGGTAGTGAATGGAGATCTGCTGGCCGTGCAGGGGCGACAGCTGGAGCGAGGCCTCTTGGGTAAGGCTGATGCATGTCACCTTGGAACAGCCTGGAAGTAGAGAGCGAAGAAGTTAATCCTCTATGGACGAAGAAAAATGTGTTCATCATCCTTTTTTGTTCATAACAATTGTGCATGACTCATTGCTGATAATCATATCCTTAATCCCTGTATCCTGCAGGGAGAGGTTGTATTCAGATAAGATGTTTTCAAGATAAACTTGGTTATTGGACATCTGTACTCGTATATCGCTGTTCTGGCATCATACATACAAATTCATTTGTGTGTATTAAGTAAACTTATGAACTATCAGCTGTGTGAACCAACCCTTGGGACCGCCCCAAGCTGTGTTGAGGTGGTGAAACTGCTTTTCTGCAAAATTATTAACTTTTTCAATCTGTTTGTTCAACAAAACCACCCCTTTTAAAGCCACGCTATGTAGAAATATTGCCCCAGACCACATGAGGCCAGCACTGTCACAAGAGCCCAACGTAAGGCACAACAAAGTGCACTTCTAGTGGGACAAAGTGGTATTATACAAGACATGCTGGCTCATCACCACAGCATTGTCAGTGGAATATTTTTTTCAAGACACCAGATCTGTGGTTCACATTGCATTAATTAAAAAGCAAGAAAACAATAATTTAACAACAGACCATCTACGGCCACCTTTTAAAACTTGTTGATGCCTCCAGTTGAAGTCCCAGTGAGTTAAAATTTCCATGTCACTGTAAATACTTGTGAACTTTCATGGAATATGCCCACAAGGGGGCGTTACATGCTGTTGAGGCTGTGTGTTAATTTGCTTTTGATCACCTCTACTGACACTTTTGTTAACTCACTGACTGCCATTGACGTCTATAGACGTCAATTGCGTCATGATGCAACGCGCAGCCGCTGAATAAATAT